>JARYGA010043107.1:0-30168 GCA_030545235.1 Helianthus tuberosus
ATCATCATCATCATCTCCATTCCCATAAAGAAGAGAATTGTTTAATCAAACAAACAAGGCTACGAAATCATGGGCTCATATCCAATCGGTTGATCAGATGGCAAGAGATCGGCAACTCTCTCCCATGAAACCTAGATCTCTCTAGCCAGAGCCTCATTCACTTTAACTTATGCACTACATATTGTTAATTGGTAAACTGGAAACATGTTTATAAGAAGTCAAAACCCTAAATCCAAGAATTGTAAAATAAAACCAAAATATGAAAAAGAAGAAGAATTAAGAGAGGCTCAGATGTGTTAATAATAATAAGGAGAAGAAAGAGGAACGAACCGCCATGGCTGCATATGGTAGGGGTGGTTGTGAATATGGTAGAGAAGGAAGAGAGAGAAGTAGTGTTAAGTGGTGGTTGTGGCAGGGGTGGTTGTGATGATGGTGGTAGTGGTCAGTGATGATGGCGGCGGTGGAGGTGGAGGTGACGGTGGTGGTGGTACCAGAGAGAGAGCAGGGATGAAGAGAAAGGGATAATATGGGGTCTTATAAATAAATATGAAGAAGATGCCCGGATAGTCCCTATGGTTTGGCCTTTTAAGGAAAGGGTATTTTTGTCATTTCACACCCTTCTTAACAGAGAAAAGTAACTGAAGTTAGACCCAGGGACTATCCGAGAACAAAAATCGAAAACTTGGGGACTATTCAAGTAGGTTTAGAAAGATAGGGACTATAGGTGAAAAAAGGCGAAACCACAGGGACTATCCGGGCATTTTTCTCTAGAATATAATATAATGTCTTATTATAATATACATGGAAATGTAATTTACGAAATAACAATACAAAACTTGTGTGAATATCAATTTAACTGTTAAGGTTTTGATTAAGACATGAAAATGCAATTTACGAAATAGCAATACAAAACTTGTGTGAATATCAATTTAACTGTTATGGTTTTGATTGAGATTGCATGTGACTTGGTATAAAAATCAGTCATCAATTTTAAAGTGAAACCATAAAAGGTATAAATATTTCCGGTTAGAATTATAGGATTATAAAAAACTAGTATAACGATTCCTACGAGATGAACTCATGTCTGCAAGTATACAAATATGGTTTAAGTTACTTACGAAGTTGATCATGATTTTATACTTTGAAATGTTATAATGATGAAATAATGTTAAAAAATATAATTCAAAAGCGAGCTTCAAGAAAATTCAAAGAAATATCTTGGACAGTGGCGGAACTAGCACAAAAATTTAGGGGTATCTCAAAGACAGCACCTCAATTCGTTCACGTCGACATTTTTTTTTTTTTTAGAGCCTTCAAAGTCGCGATCTTATTCATCTCAGCGCGCCAAAAAAAAAACATTACATTTCGAAGGAATCCACTTGCACCACTCTGGAACGTAATGATTTGTAACCACCCTGTTTTTATCCAGAAGGTCTTCCACCGCCGCAACACTGAAATCTTCCGCTGCCCCGATCCATTTCCAGCTATCTCTGCCATCCATAATATCAGAGACATTAATACAGTTAATAAGACGCACCATGTCGTCAACCTCCCTTCCAACCCCTAAAGGCCGACTCCACTGCCATTCGAACCGAACAGCCGAATTATGATCTTTAATCCTGTCACTGACTTTGCAACACTTGTTCCTATCGATCTTAAATAGGTCCGAACAGAGATCCTTCAACGGTTCATTAAGCGCCCACGGGTCTATCCAAAACATCGTATCCCTTCCGTTACCAACCGAACTCTTAAAAAATCTTTTCAATGGGATGCCATCTATATGAGTATTCGAAAGGCACTTAGCGATGTTGCACCAAACTCCACCTCCCGTCTTCCTCGCTGGAATAAAACTCACCCGGATCTTGTCATATTAATAGCCTCTATTACCTTAGTCCACAAGTTGCCTTTTTCAGAAAGGAACCTCCATCCCCATTTGGAGAGGAGCGCCACATTAACATTTTTTAACCTGCTAATACCAAGACCTCCGGACTCCTTAGGAAGCGACACTATTTCCCAGGCAACCCAGTGCATCTTCTTAATCGTACCGTTACCATCCCATAAGAAATTTCTGATTTTAGCTTCCAAATCCTTTATAACTTGAACTGGAGCTCTATAAAGGGAGAAATAATAAATGGGCAAGCTTTCAAGCACCGCTTTAATTAACGTGATCCTTCCTCCAATAGAAAGCATATTTGCTTTCCATTTAGCAAGTCTCGCATCAAATAAATCGTAAACCGGTTTCCAGTTCACCACCCTATTCATATTAGCGCCAACTAACAGGCCAAGATATATAAACAGAAAATTCCTAGCTTTACAACCCAACAAAGAAGCCAAGTCATTTAAACTCACCGAATCCACTCCGATAGCGAAAATATTAGATTTTGATAAATTGATCTTTAATCCCAAACATAAATGAAACACCCGAAGAATCCGCAAGACGTTACCAACATTGAGCATATTCTATTCACCAATAATCATGGCGTCCTCCGCGTATAAAAGATGAGAGATTATCGGACCGTCATTTGGGGTTTTAAATCCCGTGAACTCACCCAACCTTTTAGCTTTATCCATCAAACACGATAGAGCCTCCACAACCAAAATGAATAAGAAATGGGAGATCGAATTGTTGGGTTTCAGTGGTGTCAATTTTACTTTTATCAAAAACAGGTTTGATATATATTATTAATTAAATAGTTAATTAATAAACGCAGCGGAATATTTATAAATAATCAACACCAAAAGTGAACCGAACAGGATCATGGTTACAGACATGCAAATACGGTATAAAATAATTAATCTACCGATGAGAAAAATTATACCCTTGTGGTTAATAATTAACCGTGTGAGACACCGAGGTTCAACGAACGAGTGCTAGACACGAACACGAACAAAGAGCAAAGCGTCTCGTGGCGGCTCCTGAGATAAGGTGGCGGCACTGATAATATGGGAAATCACTTTTAATAGTTTTTACTACAATTTCTCCCGTTGCTTTAACATATATTTGTCAAGACAATTGAAGTCTTCAAAAGCAAAAGCAAGATGCTTTTTCTTTGGGTAAATTTTCGTCTGTCTCTTTCTATGGACTTTAGTGCTCCATTTTATATCTATATGGTAGTATAGAATTAATGTATTCACACACCCCATAAGTCTATGATATGAATTAAATGTGCAGAAACTTCCGATACAGACAGAATCATTAAATATGATAATTTAATAATTACCCGGGTACCAAATCTAATATATGTAGTACAGGTTCAAGACGCGATAAAGCCCGAGAATAACAGAAAAAACGTTATACATATTATTTATAATTAGTATAAATAATAAGTCCGTTTATTTCGTTAATTGTTCGTGATTACCAGTTAATCAAGTTAAGTGGATTTGGTGTTCATTGCCCAAGGTGTAACTCTTACGGGTCATAGCTCGGTCAGCAGCGTTGACTTATCGAACACGAACAAATAATTCCAACAATCTCCCACTTGGACGGGTTTCGATAAAATCCTCAACGCAGACAGTCAGCGGCGCTCTAGCTGCACATGGCTGCCCCCAACAAGGTATGACACTTTAAAGTCATTAACCAAAACACCTTGCTATTAGTAACAACTTACTAATGCAAGACAATAGACTTATGGTAATTGTTGTCATTCATCCTTTCTGTAAAAGACATAAATTGAATCAATGAGACATGGATTAAGTTCATTCTCATATGGTGTTCAATTATTATTGTTCTCGATCAAGAGTCAAAGTTGTAACACCCCGAAAATATAAAAACCTTAAATTTAAATTAGTAAGGTTTTAATAAACTAGAATTTATTAACTAGGAAATCTAACCTAGTTAGTTAATAAGTCTAGAAATAACTTATAGTTGAGTTAAGAGCCATTAAATTAAAAGTTGATCAAAGTGGAAGGGCTTAAGTGTAAAGAATTGAAATTTAAGTGTGGTTAATTAAATAAAACAAACCAAACACCCCACAAAGGGGATATCTGGTCGATCAGTAGAGCAGGGGGCGATCCCCACTTCTCCAAAACCTAAAACTTCCTTAATCTTGCAAATTGAAGGATTAGTCCAGGCCAAAATCGAAAATTGAGCTTAGAATCATGATCCTCATCACAAGAGGATTGTAAGGTATGTAAAATTTGATGAAATCTCTCAATTTGAAATTCTCATGATTTTGGAAAATCTGAAATTTGATGTTGCATGTGTGTTATTTGGTTAGATTAAAGCTGATTATGTGACAACTCGAAATTTAGAACCTTTCGCGTATCTTAGTGTAACCTACTTGAAACATTATGTGACTAGTTGACGTATTGGTTTAATAATATAAGTGATTAACCTATGTGATTACGTGTTACATTTACGTGTTGTATTCAAATTGTATGCGTGTATGTATGTCACCCGAAACACAAGAACCCAACTCGAGACCACTCGGTCTCGAGTAGTGTAACTGTTTGGGCCGGTTGGGCCATTCGATCCACCCGAAAACCCATTAGGGTGCACTTGAAGCTAGTATATAATCCGGTTGTTAGCCATCTTTGCCATTTTCTTGGACAACACACACACACTCCTCTACTCTCTCTCTAGAAACCATTAAACCCTAAGCTACAACATTGCTCCCCTTCATCTCGGATCAAACCGGTGGCCACAAGGAGACTCGGTTGAGCTCACCAACATCACTCGAACACCCCATTTCACTCATCTTCCTTAGCAACTCGGTGTCCTTTCACAAACCGGTTAGTGTTTATGATACTTGTTGGTTGGTGATTCTTATTATATATTCGGTTGTTGTTAATGATGATGAATCTTGTGTGACTTGATAATATGGTGGTTTGTTAAGTTTATGCATGATGATGTTAATAAGCTATCATACTATGATTCCGGATTTGATTACATGATGAGTTAATAATATCTTATGTCTAAAAAGTGATTTAAACCATGTTGTAGATGTTCATGAAATCGGCCTTCACATGTATGTTAGATAATGCTCGTTTAAACCGGATTTGTATACTCTTGTGTTAAGAACCGAAAGCTTACTATTAGAGTGATTTATGGTGTTGATAGCATGGATGTTGATAGGTTGTGCATGATTTCATTGATGATATACTTGAATATTAGATGAACACGATGAATGTATGAAGAACTTGATGAACATGATATGAATGTGGTTGAATATTTGAAATCTGTTGTGTTTGATCCATTTTTGGTTAGGATTAGACAAATAGACATGTTTATGAGGATAGTACATAATGGTGCATGAAATCAGAATGTTATTGGGTAGTACACTGTACCGAATCAGCTCCTGTCCAACCGAAACCTCCAGTTGCGACTCGAAACCAGTGCATGATGAGTCGAAATCTCCCGGTTGCGACATCGGTTGCGAGTCGCAAACACCTGGTTGCGACTCGAAACCACACTTGATCAGCACAAACCTTATGACTCGAAACCGCAGTTGCGAGTCCGGTTGCGACTCGAGACCAAAACAGCACGAACCGAGACCATGATTGCGACTCAGGTTGCGAGTCGCAAACGCCTAGTTGCGACTCGAGACTATACATAGATACACGCTGTTTGGGCTTGCACCTCATTTCGGACTTAAGTGATTGGGCCGGACTCTTGGGCCTGATGCACAGATTTTATGTGTTGATGATTGAATGTGGATATTGTTGAACTGCCATGATCAAACGTGTATGCCATGAACGATACTTGAATGTATTATGCTAGGAACATACGTGTACTGATTGAATACGAGCCTGATTGGTATGATACAACTATGATAGGACGTGAGTAGCCACGATATTGCTTGATTGACTTTTCTGTGTATCTACCGAGCAAACCAAGGTGAGTTCACACCCTCTACAAAGCATGGGATTCCCAGGGGTCGGGAATTGGGGTTAAGGAACATGGGTTCCTCGTCCTCCTTGGGTAGGACAGCAAAGGTTCAGGAATGTAATTCCTCGTCCTCACGGACAGATAACTCGTACTAGACCAAAACTCTATCACGAAGTCCCTCCTTTTTATATCGACTTAATCGCCGGGCCAATGGCGAGCGGGTCATTAGTTAGATAGCGCTATTTAGGTCTGACAAACCTCACACCGTGCCGCAGAGGACGGGCGTGAACTAATGGATCTGGGGCACGTCAATGGTGATAGACATTGACAGTTTCAGGGCACATAAACATGACTACAGTCAGCAGTCGATATGGTAACGAGTCTAGTGTATACATGGGGTAGCCCCCACGGCCGAAATGCCAGATAACTAACACGGGGTAGCCCCCACGGCTGGATTGCCAGAGTAACCGGGAATAAACAAGTCACGTTTTTAACTATGGGGTAACCCCCACGGCAGGATGCCAGATAAAGGAAACTGTTTTCGAAACAACTTAAAACGACCACCCAACCGTGAACTCACTCAACTTGTTGTTGACTCTTTACTACATGCTTTGCAGGTCCTTAGGTTTCTTAGCTGGAGCTTGCATGGAGGAGGATCGTTGTGGGACATGGACGTTTGTGTGCCATGTTAAACTTTGAAACAATTAAACTTATGTTTTGATTTGAGACTTATGCTTCCGCTTGCAACTTAACTATGTTTTGTTTGAACACCAATTGTATTGGTTGGATTTTTATAACTACTTATATGCTTGTTCAATATGATTGGTGGCTGGATCCTGGTCAGTCACGCCTCCAAGCGGTAGTACTCCGCAGGTGGATTTTGGGGGTGTGACAGATTAGGTGTTTAGAAGTAAAACCTAGCTAACTATTTGTGAAATCATGACCAAATTCAGGAAGTTCCATGAACACCTTGAAGGTGGGTTGTGGGTGTTACATGAAGATGATGAACACTAGGGTTAAGAAGGATTATTCTAGTGTAATTCGATCTTAGAAAAGTAATTTCAGAAAAGTATGATGATTGAATGCTATATAATGGCTTATTGAAGTTAAATTAACTAATTAGTAAGCTATAAACATGAATATGAATGATGTAGAAATTCTGCCCTCTTAGTGTTTGTGGAAATGCCTCAAAGAAGGCTTAAAAATAGAAATTTAAAGCTTCGCATAATTTTGATGTTTCGGAATATTATGCGAAGTGAGTTCTAAAGAGAGTTCTAAACATGTCTTAAATTGAACTGTATAGGACAAGATACCGGAACGTCGAGTGGACAAGCCGGTGGTGATTCGCGATTGAAGGGCGTGCGCTAAGGTATGTAACTTGACCCGTTACATTTAGTAGATTGGATGATCTTAATGTGAAATTGATTTATTGAATAAGGGTTGTTTGAATTAAGCGATGAAGTCGTTATATTGGTCGATTGATTTATCAAGTTTGATTGGTACTTGTTGGTAGTCGTCATATAGGAGGATTCTCTAGACGAGCCAAACGGGTCGAATAATCAATGTAAAACATGACTTATGCTCCGGAATATGTTAGATGGTTCTTCGATGTTGGTTAATATATAACATGTTAGAAATACCAGAATCTGATGTAGTGTGTGTTAGTAAAAGAGAATTCCGAGAGTTGGGTTGAATGCAATGAACAAAACAAATGAGACATGGATTTCCAGGAGATACCGTAAATTACGGTATGGTCAGACATGTTACGGTGGATATCTCCTGGTTTACGGTGACCAAAAAGTCTCAGAACCCACCGTAAATTACGGTAATACCGTAATTTACGGTACAAACATAAATTTTTAATTTATTTTTTTTTTATTATTAATTGATGTTAGATCATACGTTTAAGTCTAATGTTTTAAAGTCAAAACTAATGTTTTATTGGTTTTGACCGTAGGTGAATTGACGAACATTAAGGATGATGATCAAGAAATTTTTGAAGAACCGAACACGACTTTTGAAGCTTCCGCTATGTTTTAATCTTATTTAAACTTGGTTCATGGGTTGTAAACAATTACGTAATAGATTTTGAATGTTCCAACTAGTCGTTAATTGACTAAGGATTATGTTACTATGAAATTATGAAAATCTATTATCATTTGGTATAAATAAATAAATAATTAATGATTAATTAAACTAGAAATTTAAGGGTGTTACAAGTTGGTAATCAGAGCTCAAGGTTGTCAATAAGTGTTCGGTTCAAGCTTGATCGATCGTCCGGTAAGAATTAACTTATTTTGTTAATAAATTATGTACTATGTATAAAATGAGAAATGAACAAATATGCATGAAAAGAGTGTGTAAGCTCACTCAAAAACAAGAAATGCATGAAACAAGAATTATTAAATCAAGTCACGGACTTGATTGAATAGAAACAAGAATGATTAAATCAAGTTACGAACTTGATTGAATTGAAACAAGAATGATTAAATCAAGTTATGAACTTGATTAAATCAAAACAAGTAAAGCATGTGTTATAAATGGAATGTTTAACAAACTATGTAAACATTTCAGAAATAGAGATGGCTGATGGAGGTAATGATAATGCGGTGCCAAGAGTCACCGAGCAAATGAAAGAAGTGATTGCCGAAGAGGTCGGAAAGGCGATTGAAAACAGCCTGTCGGGCTTTATTAATAAAATTCAAAACACAGTTTTATCAATAGTAGAAGAAAGAATCAAGAAATTGGAAGATGATTCCAATTCAGCAAAGGAAAAGCATGGTGGACGAAAGCCTTGTTCATACAAGGAATTCATGGCCTGTAAACCACCATTATATAATGGAGAGGTTGATCCAATTGTGTGCCAACGATGGCTAAGTGATATCGAAGGAGTATTCGAGAGATCTCATTGTGATGAAAATGACTACGTAGCTTATGGTACGGGTCAATTAAGAAGTCAAGCGAAAGATTGGTGGGACAACAAAAAGAAGGAGATTGGAAGTGAAGCGGCTAAGGCCATGACATGAGAGGAGTTTAAGACGCCGTTTCTTAAACACCATAGTCCCAAAGCGGTCATAAATAGAATCAAGGAAGAGTTTATGCAACTCAGACACAAGGGTGAATCCATAGACAAGATCACGGGGATGTTTATGGACAAGATAAAGTTCTGTGATGATTTGGTGACAAACGAAGAACAAAAAGTCTATTACTACCATAACATGCTAAGTGCGGAGTATAGAGAGTTCATAACCCCTTCAAAATATGAGACCCTTACCGAGATTGTCAATGCTGCTCGGGAAAGGGAGATCGAATTGAAAAAGAGCATAGAACGGGGTGAACGAAGGGCACAAAATGCGAATCCAAGCCCTACTAAGAAGGCACGAACAAACGAAAATGCAAAGAAATCTGAGACGAAAGGCGGGTCGCCAAGTTGTAGAATCTGCGGGAAAGGTCATAAAGGCGAATGTCGTTACAAGGATAAGCCTTGTCCCATATGCAAGAAAACGGGACATATGGCTATATCATGCCCGGAGAAAGTGACGGTTTGTTACAACTGTTATCGAACGGGTCACAAGAAGTCGGAATGCCCGGAACTGGTTGAAAAGAAGAATGGGCAAGAATCAAAAAGTGAAGCCCCGAAAGCAAAGGCAAGATCTTTTCAACTAACTGCCGCAGAAGCAAAGGTTGAACCTGACGTGGTCTCAGGTATATTTGCTGTAAATTCAATTCCTGCACACGTGTTATTTGATACGGGTGTGAATAAATCCTTTGTTTCATATGGACTTATTCGACATCCTTAATTTATTCTAACAAAATTACCTGTGCCTTTAGAAGTAGAGATAGGTAATAACAAAAGCTTTATTGTTTGTGATGTATGTGAAAATTGTAAACTGAGCATCGACGATGAAGAATATTTGATAAATCTAATCCCTATGTCGATGGGAGAATTTCAAGTAGTCGTTGGGATGGATTGGCTATCTCGACACCATGCAAAGGTCGTGTGTTTCCGTAAAGAGATAAAACTAACATCTCCGAGCGGGAAACATGTCACCATTTATGGCGAAAAAGGAGGCAACCCCATAGTATGCTCAATGTTGAAAGCTCACAAGCTAATGAAGCGAGGATGCAAGGCATTCATAATATACGCTAATGAGCCCGAGAAAGAATCACGAAAGATTGGAGATGTACCGGTAGTACGAGATTATGAAGATGTTTTTCCGGAAGATTTACCGGGGATACCGCCTGAACGGGAAGTAGAGTACGGGATCGAATTGATTCCGGGCGCGAAACCCGTAGCAAAGGCCCCGTACCGACTTGCACCGTCGGAACTACAAGAGTTGATGTCCCAAATCCAAGACCTGCTTGACAAGGGATTCATAAGGCCGAGTGTGTCTCCTTGGGGCGCACCGGTATTGTTCGTGAGGAAGAAAGACGGGAGCATGCGTATGTGTATTGATTATCGGGAGTTAAACAAACTCACGGTAAAGAACCGATACCCGCTCCCGAGGATAGATGATTTATTCGACCAACTACAAGGTGCGAATTGGTTTTCCAAAATTGACCTTAGATCGGGGTATCACCAACTAAAGGTCAAAGAAGAAGATGTGCCGAAGACGGCTTTCCGCACGAGATACGGACATTACGAATTCCTCGTGATGTCATTTGGGCTAACAAACGCACCCGCTGCTTTCATGGACCTCATGAACCGGGTTTGCAAGCCAATGTTGGATAAGTCGGTCATCGTGTTTATCGATGATATCCTGGTGTACTCGAAAAGTGAAGCTGAACACGCACAACACTTACAAGAGGTGTTAGAGACACTTAGGCGAGAGAAGTTATATGCAAAATTCTCTAAATGTGCCTTTTGGTTACGAGAGGTTCAATTTTTAGGCCATGTCATAAATGCTGACGGAGTATTGGTGGATCCGTCAAAGATAGAGGCAGTGTCAAAATGGAATCCCCCGAAGAACCCTTCAGAAATCAGAAGCTTTCTGGGGCTTGCGGGGTACTATAGGAGATTCATTCAAGATTTCTCTAAAATTGCGTCACCACTAACCAAGCTAACACAAAAGAAAGCAAAGTTTATTTGGGGAATTGATCAAGAAAATGCGTTTCAAACACTAAAAGAAAAGCTAACCCAAGCTCCAGTACTGACATTGCCAGACGGAGTCGAAGACATGGTGGTTTATTCGGATGCTTCATTATCGGGGCTCGGTTGCGTGTTGATGCAACGGGGCAAGGTAATAGCCTATGCCTAGAGGCAATTGAAGATACACGAGAAGAAATACCCCACGCATGATCTCGAGTTGGCAGCGGTGGTATTTGCATTAAAAATATGGAGGCATTACTTATATGGGGTAAAATGCACCATATTCACCGACCACAAGAGCTTGAAATACTTCTTCGATCAGAAGGAGTTAAATATGCGACAAAGGCGATGGTTGGAAACGGTGAAAGACTATGATTGTGAGATACATTATCACCCCGGAAAAAGCAAATGTGGTAGCGGATGCTCTTAGCAGAAAAGCGGATTATGTCCCGATACGAGTACGATCGATGCAACTCGTGGTAACCTCGGGTATACTTGAACGAATTCGAGAGGCGCAATTAGAAGCAGTAAAAGAAGAGAATTGGAAGAAAGAAAGAATAATCGGTCAGATGAAAGATTTTTCGGATGGGAATCACGGGTTGAAGACCCGATCCGGAAGGATATGGGTCCCACATACTTGTGGAGTAAAGGCGCTTCTACTTAACGAAGCTCATAAATCCCGTTATTCGATTCATCCGGGTGCAACCAAGATGTACAATGATTTGAAACAAAATTATTGGTGGCCCGGAATGAAGAGGGACGTGGCGAAATATGTGGAAAAATGCTTGACATGTTTGCAAGTCAAGGCGGAACACCAGAAACCATACGGCAAACTCCAACCGTTAGACATTCCGGTTTGGAAATGGGAACATATCACAATGGACCTACTGACCAAGTTGCCAAAAACAAATCGTGGTTTTGATGCCATATGGGTGGTGGTAGATAGATTGACGAAAAGTGCTCACTTCATTCCGATCCGTGAGACTTTTACGTCAGAAAAGATGTCAGAGGTTTACACGAATGAAATAATAGCACGTCATGGGGTGCCGGTATCCATTGTGTCCGATAGGGATACCCGATTTACTTTGAATTTCTGGCGAGATTTCCAGGAGCAAATGGGAACCAAATTGTTCATTAGCACTGCGTACCATCCCCAAACGGATGGACAAAGTGAAAGAACAATACAAACATTAGGGGACATGCTACGGGCGTGTATAATCGACTTTGGAGGTAGTTGGGATGTTCACCTACCGTTAGTCGAGTTTTCGTACAACAACAGTTACCAATCTAGTATTAAGATGGCACCATACGAAATGCTCTACGGTAGGAAGTGTCGAACCCCGGTGTGTTGGGGTGAAGTAGGTCCACGTGAACTCGCCCACCAGGATATAGTACGAGCCACGAATGAAAAGATCGATAAAGTTCGAGCACATTTGAAAGCAGCTCAAGACAGACAAAAGGCGTATGCTGATAAAAGGAAAAGGCCAATTGAATTCCAGGTTGGCGATATGGTCATGCTAAAAGTTTCCCCTTGGAAGGGCGTTATTAGATTCAGAAAAAGGGGGAAGCTAAGCCCGAGGTTTATTGGGCCATTTAAAATCATCGGAAGGGTTGGCGAAGTGGCTTATCGTCTTGAGTTACCGGAAGAACTAAGTGGGATACATGGCACGTTTCATGTGTCACAATTAAGAAAGTGCTTAGCAGACGAAACGGCCTA
This sequence comes from Helianthus tuberosus, assembly GCA_030545235.1. Taxonomy (NCBI): domain Eukaryota; kingdom Viridiplantae; phylum Streptophyta; class Magnoliopsida; order Asterales; family Asteraceae; genus Helianthus; species Helianthus tuberosus. The sequence continues at coordinate 12,634 of JARYGA010043107.1, forward strand.
TATCCATTACGATGATATCGAAGTGGATAATAGTCTGAATTATGCAGTGAGACCGGTGGAGATTTTGGACCGAAAGGTCAAACATCTACGAAATAAACAAATTGATCAAGTCAAAGTCAAATGGGAGCATAGAAAGGGTTCGGACACTACGTGGGAGTCCGAAGAGGAGATGCGACGTCTTCACCCTACTTTATTTGGTACGTACTACGGTTTCGGGGACGAAACCCTTTTTAAGGGGGGTGGACTTGTAACACCCCGAAAATATAAAAACCTTAAATTTAAATTAGTAAGGTTTTAATAAACTAGAATTTATTAACTAGGAAATCTAACCTAGTTAGTTAATAAGTCTAGAAATAACTTATAGTTGAGTTAAGAGCCATTAAATTAAAAGTTGATCAAAGTGGAAGGGCTTAAGTGTAAAGAATTGAAATTTAAGTGTGGTTAATTAAATAAAACAAACCAAACACCCCACAAAGGGGATATCTGGTCGATCAGTAGAGCAGGGGGCGATCCCCACTTCTCCAAAACCTAAAACTTCCTTAATCTTGCAAATTGAAGGATTAGTCCAGGCCAAAATCGAAAATTGAGCTTAGAATCATGATCCTCATCACAAGAGGATTGTAAGGTATGTAAAATTTGATGAAATCTCTCAATTTGAAATTCTCATGATTTTGGAAAATCTGAAATTTGATGTTGCATGTGTGTTATTTGGTTAGATTAAAGCTGATTAGGTGTTTAGAAGTAAAACCTAGCTAACTATTTGTGAAATCATGACCAAATTCAGGAAGTTCCATGAACACCTTGAAGGTGGGTGGTGGGTGTTACATGAAGATGATGAACACTAGGGTTAAGAAGAATTATTCTAGTGTAATTCGATCTTAGAAAAGTAATTTCAGAAAAGTATGATGATTGAATGCTATATAATGGCTTATTGAAGTTAAATTAACTAATTAGTAAGCTATAAACATGAATATGAATGATGTAGAAATTCTGCCCTCTTAGTGTTTGTGGAAATGCCTCAAAGAAGGCTTAAAAATAGAAATTTAAAGCTTCGCATAATTTTGATGTTTCGGAATATTATGCGAAGTGAGTTCTAAAGAGAGTTCTAAACATGTCTTAAATTGAACTCTATAGGACAAGATACCGGAACGTCGAGTGGACAAGCCGGTGGTGATTCACGGTTGAAGGGCGTGCGCTAAGGTATGTAACTTGACCCGTTACATTTAGTAGATTGGATGATCTTAATGTGAAATTGATTTATTGAATAAGGGTTGTTTGAATTAAGCGATGAAGTCGTTATATTGGTCGATTGATTTATCAAGTTTGATTGGTACTTGTTGGTAGTCGTCATATAGGAGGATTCTCTAGACGAGCCAAACGGGTCGAATAATCAATGTAAAACATGACTTATGCTCCGGAATATGTTAGATGGTTCTTCGATGTTGGTTAATATATAACATGTTAGAAATACCAGAATCTGATGTAGTGTGTGTTAGTAAAAGAGAATTCCGAGAGTTGGGTTGAATGCAATGAACAAAACAAATGAGACATGGATTTCCAGGAGATACCGTAAATTACGGTAGGACCGTAATTTACGGTAGAGGTCAGACATGTTACGGTGGATATCTCCTGGTTTACGGTGACCAAAAAGTCTCAGAACCCACCGTAAATTACGGTAATACCGTAATTTACGGTACAAACAGAAATTTTTAATTTATTTTTTTTATTATTAATTGATGTTAGATCATACGTTTAAGTCTAATGTTTTAAAGTCAAAACTAATGTTTTATTGGTTTTGACCGTAGGTGAATTGACGAACATTACGGATGATGATCAAGAAATTTTTGAAGAACCGAACACGACTTTTGAAGCTTCCGCTATGTTTTAATCTTATTTAAACTTGGTTCATGGGTTGTAAACAATTACGTAATAGATTTTGAATGTTCCAACTAGTCGTTAATTGACTAAGGATTATGTTACTATGAAATTATGAAAATCTATTATCATTTGGTATAAATAAATAAATAATTAATGATTAATTAAACTAGAAATTTAAGGGTGTTACAAAAGTGGTCCGAACAAACACACAGTAAGTTTGGGTAAGGCCTTACACTTTACCAGTTTGAATCAACGAGGGCGCCACAATGTCTAACTGTTACATATCATGTAAGAGTACATAATCCCTTATCGACTACATACAACTCCCACTGAACTTCAGAACTATTCCCAATTAAAGCCTTTATGACTGGCAGTTACTCGACAGCGGTTGACAGTAATCAAAGAATAATCCTTAGTAAATGGAAGTTCTAATATGTATCTTAGGTCAGAGGATACTAAATGAGTATACCAATATCAAATCATCTTATGACTAAGATCCATGAAGATAATTTGATGCGAGTTACATCCAACGTCATTCAAAATGAGGTCTGTGAGTTTGGAAGTCAATTCCTTGAGTCCAAAGTCAGAATAGTCTTAATTCAGAGTCGTTCCCATGAGTCTGACCGACTACGGATAATTTAGAATACAAGATTCATGGATTAAACGTATTAAAATCGAACACAGTTGTAAGATTCAAAGTTTGCAATTAACCAGTAAATCAAAGGTGAATTCAAAAGGTACAACTGTTTGAATGTTCGTACATCCAAATACTAAATCAAAACATACTGCTAGCTAATCTAAGCCCGATAGCATCCATGTGCTGATCATGCTTGTCCTGAGTCATGGGCTTAGTGAACGGGTCTGCTAGGTTTTGATCTGTGTCTACTTTACTTATTATGATGTCTCCACGTTCCACAATTTCCCGTATGTAGTGGAACTTTCTTAGAATGTGCTTGGCCTTGTGATGAGACCTGGGCTCTTTGGCTTGAGCAATAGCACCTGTGTTATCACAGAATATCTCGATGGGTTTCTTAATGCTAGGAACCACATCGAGATCGGTTATGAATTTCTTCATCCAAGCAGCCTCCTTTGCAGCATCTGATGCGGCTATATATTCAGATTCGGTGGTTGAATCCGCCACCACACTCTGCTTGGAGCTCTTCCATGAGACAGCTCCTCCATTTAGAGTGAATACGAAACCTGATTGTGAGCGAGAATCATCTCGGTCAGTTTGAAAACTGGCATCAGTGTAACATCTTACAGTGAGCTCTTCTTCTACTCCTCCAAATACTAAGAACATATCTTTAGTTCTTCTCAGATACTTCAGAATGTTCTTGACAGCAGTCCAATGGGCGATGCCAGGAGTTTGCTGATAACGACTAGTCATGCTTAAAGCATACGAGACGTCAGGTCTAGTACATAACATAGCATACATGATAGAACCAATCGCTGAAGCATATGGAACTGCTTCCATTCGCTTAATTTCAATGTCCGTTGTAGGAGATTGCGATTTGTCCAACACGGTTCCTTTAGTCATAGGAACACCTCCTTTCTTGGAGTTTTCCATCTTGAAGCGTGTCATTATTTTGTCTATGTGTGTACTTTGACTTAGCCCTAGAAGCCGCTTAGATCTATCTCTGTAGATCTTGATTCCCAGAATATAAGCTGCTTCTCTAAGATCTTTCATTGCGAAGCATGATCCCAAATAGTGTTTAACTTTATTAAGCATAGGGATGTTATTTCCAATGATTAGTATATCATCCACATACAGGATGAGGAATGATATGGTGCTCCCACTAGCCTTTCTGTAAACACAAGGCTCATCTTCATTCTTGACAAATCCAAACTCTTTGATCTTCTGGTCAAAACGAAGATTCCAGCTACGAGATGCCTGTTTGAGTCCATAAATGGACTTATTCAGCTTACACACCCTACTAGGATATTTAGGATCGACAAAACCTTCAGCCTGAACCATATAGACATCTTCAGCGAGATGCCCATTAAGAAAAGCGGTTTTAACATCCATTTGCCATATCTCGTAGTCATAGTACGTGGCTATGGCAAGCAATATCCTGATCGATTTGATCATAGCAACGGGCGAGAAAGTTTCATCATAGTCAATACCCTGAGTTTGAGTGAAACCCTTCGCAACTAGCCGTGCTTTAAAGGTATGTACATTTCCATGCATATCGGTTTTTCTTTTGAAAATCCATTTGCTCCCTACTGCCCGAGATTCGGGGGGTAGCTCAACCAAGTCCCAGACTTGATTATCATGCATAGATTGCATCTCAGCGTTCATGGCTTCCAGCCATTTCGCAGATTCAGGATCTGAGATAGCAGATTTGTAGTTAGCAGGTTCGTCATTAGACTCATCTACTACCAAGACTTGAGTACCTTCGAGATGCCAAAGGTATCTGTTAGGTTCTTTACGAGTCCTGCTACTTCTGCGAACGCCTGTGTTCATGTCTGATTCATCAGCAACAATTTCTTGTTGTTCAGATGTTCCGACTTCATCAGCGGTTGTTGTTGGTTCTCGAATTTCTTCAAGATCAACCACATTATTTCCAGTTCCTCGATTAAGAAGTTCTTCCTCGAGAAAGTGCCCCTTCCTTTTGATGGAAATAACATTTGCATCAGGATGGTAGAAATAATATCCGCTTCTTTTATAGTATCCGACGAAAACAACCTTTTCGCCTCGAGGATCGAGCTTATCATCAGCATCACTGGTGATGTATGCATCACATCCCCATACTTTTAGGTATTCCAAATCGGGTTTACGCCCATGCCATATCTCATATGGGGTTTTGTTTACCTTTTTAGTCGGAGCCAGATTGACAATGCGGGCGGCAGTCATAAGAGCATAACCCCAAAAGGAGTGAGGCAAGTTAGTTCTACACATCATCGATCGAACCATATTAAGTAGGGTTCGATTTCTCCTTTCACTCAAGCCATTAAGTTGGGGTGTGCCAGGTGGAGTGGGTTCTGAAATTATTCCACACTCTTTGAGATGGTTGAGGAACTCTAAGCTGAGGTATTCGCCACCTCGATCTGATCGAAGTACTTTTATCTTTCTAGTAAGTTGGTTTTCTACTTCATTTTGAAACTCTTTGAACTTTTCAAAAGTTTCATGCTTATGCTTCATAAGATAGACATAAGCATATCGACTATAATCGTCGATGAAAGTAACGAAGTATCTTTCATGGTTTCTTGTCATGGTTCTGAAAGGGCCACATACATCAGTGTGAATGAGTCCTAGCAGACCATTGGCCCGTTCACCAACACCAGTGAAGGGACGTTTTGTGAGTTTGCCAGCTAAGCAAGATTTGCAATCATCAAAGGAGTCCTGTCCAGTGGATTCAAGAATCCCATTGGATTGGAGCCATTTTATGTGTGCCTTACTTATGTGGCCAAGTCTACAATGCCATAGAAATGTTTCATTAATACCAGCTTTGTTGCGTTTAGAAAGATTATATATATTATTGTCAGTTTGAACATTTATCTCATAAATACCATTTCGAGGTTTAGCCTCAAAATAAAAGATATTATTCAAGTAGGCAGAAATAGCAATACCATTAAAAGCGTACTTAAAACCTTGTTCAAACAACAACGAAACTGAAATGATGTTCCTGGTCAAACCAGGTGCAAAAAGACAATTGTTCAAAACAACAATAAGACCAGAAGGACATGTAAGATTAAATGTGCCAGTTGCTAGAACTGGGACTTTATTTCCATCGCCAACAATTAGCTCCATGCTCCCTGGTTTCAGTTTTCTCCACTTCTCAGGCTCCTGCAAGACATTAACGATGTGATAACCACATCCGGTATCAAATACCCATGTGTTGCTAGAAACAGTGAAAAGTTCAATAACATATATTAGAATACCTGAAGAAGTGCCTTCTCCATTAGCCTTCTTCACTTTGAGCTTGGCAAGATACTCAGGACAATTACGTTTCCAATGTCCCATCTTGTTACACTCAAAGCATTGCCGCTCTTCAGGCAGAGGGGCTTTTACAGCTTGCTTACTCTTGTTGGTGGCAGGTTTGGCAGCAACAGGAGCCTTTCCTTTGTTTTTGCGGTTATAACTTTTCTTCTTTGTTTTGGGCTTTTTAACACCACCAGATCGAACCATTAACACTTGGTTTGTTTTGTTGGAAATGTTCATCTCTGCCGTTTTGAGCATCCCATGCAGCTCTGGCACTGTCTTTACCCAGTCATTCATGTTAAAGTTCATAACAAATTAATCATAGTGACTGGAAAGAGAGTTGAGAATGAAGTCAACAGCCATCTCATCTTGGAGAGGATAACCAAGTTTGTTTAATTGGTCGATGTAGCCTTTCATCTTGAGGACATGAGCACTAACTAAGGAACCCTCTTGCATTCTACAGCTTATAAGCTGTTTCATGGTGTCATAGCGTTCCTGACGGGCTTGTTTCTGGAACATGCCCTTGAGTTGCTCAATCATGTCAAAAGCATTCATGTCTTCCATATTCTTTTGGAGATCTGGGGACATGGTGGCTTGCATGAGGCAAGCAACTTCTATGGCATCTTCTTTGTGTTTATCGAAAGCCTTTTTCGCAGCAGCAGTATTATTTTCAGGTGCAGCTGGGATTGGGGTTTCCAAAACGTAAAGCTTCTTTGCCATTTTGAGAACAATTCTCAAGTTGCGGTGCCACTCAAGAAAATTGGTGTTATTCAGTTTGTCTTTCTCAAGTATGGACTTGAGAGCAAAAGAGGAGTTGTTTTCAGTAGACATCTGTTAAGAAAAAATTATTTAATTAGTATTTTCGATGTATATTTCCTTATTTAATTAATGACCCATTACAGTAATTAGAACAAGGAATGAGAATCTGGCTAGGTCAGTATTAAAGGCAGCTGTGGCATACACTTTAGTAAGTGACTAGGCAGACTGACAACGAGTGTCAATTGTGAGAATTGCACAACTCTCGGGTATGAGGCCGTTAAGACAACTCTTGTCTTATGCATTGATACGTTTAGCCTCATCTATGCCGACTTTTACTTTCAAGACAGCTGGAGCATGTGATGAGAAAAGAAAAAGTAATAGTCGTCCTAAAAGAAGGTACTTGTGGAAGGGCCGGATGTGTCAACGAAACCCTTGCACCTTGGAAGGATAAACTAGACATCAAGTGCGGTGCTGTGGCTCCAAACACTGATGGTTCGCATTACGTTCCAAGTGTAGCTTGTGAGAGGATGGCATAGACTATTGATTTTAATTATGGGTTAATTTTAATATTTACCAAATAGGGTCGAGAGAGCCAATTTTAGTATATATTTTAGTCATGACATCTTGATGAACCCTTTCATCTCTCAGGACACTTAGTTTTAAATAACCTATTAAAACTAAGTTTGTCACGACTTTGAATAACCAATTTTAAGTTAATAGAAAACTACTGAGTTAATAGTTTTGAAAATAAAAACTAGTTTAATTTGCAAAACTTAATTGGTTATTATTTGTTTCAAAAACAACCTTTGTCTTATAACAAAAACTTTAACAAGTTGTAAAAACAATTTAGAACTTGTTTTAATGTGATTGTTTTTAATATTTTAAAACTCCTTTTAAAATCATGTTGGTATTTGGGTTGGTTATGTTATAACAAATTATAAGATAAAAGCAACCACAATAGCAAAATAAATATGAAAATCCATATGGCCAAAATTGTCCAATCTTGCTAGAGCCTTATAGCAAGATCCAACGGGTCACGGGGTCACAACACACAAACAACCACAAGGATGGACTTGAGTGCATCTTGTTGTCTTGAGCAACTCCCACTAACTCCAAGACTCCTCTTGGCATTCGGTTTTCTTCGGGTCTTCGTATCAACAATATTTAACAAGTAAATATAACAAAGACAAAAAGAAAAAAAAAACTATCTATTACAACTTTGAACCACACGACGGGCCAAATTAATAAACTAATTATTACAACTTTGAACCATCTCAGTGGCAAAAATAATAATTACAAAACCAAATAAAATATACAACCATAAAAAAAGGTCGGGCCGGATTTACATATCGCACAACAATCACAAAATTAAAACTGGGCAATGTTTCTGGTCAATCAAAACAAATAAAATATTGACCAAATAAAAGTTGCCTCTAAAATTATTTAGAATAGAAACTTTAATAAAATTAAAGTTTGTGTTCTAATTCCGGTTAAAAGACCGGTACCGATTTGCATGTTGTAAGTGTGGCTCTGATACCACTGTTGGGTTTCAGTGGTGTCAATTTTACTTTTATCAAAAACAGGTTTGATATATATTATTAATTAAATAATTAATTAATAAACGCAGCGGAATATTTATAAATAATCAACACCAAAAGTGAACCGAACAGGATCATGGTTACAGACATGCAAATACGGTATAAAATAATTAATCTACCGATGAGAAAAATTATACCCTTGTGGTTAATAATTAACCGTGTGAGACACCGAGGTTCAACGAACGAGTGCTAGACACGAACACGAACAAAGAGCGAAGCGTCTCGTGGCGGCACCTGAGATAAGGTGGCGGCACTGATAATATGGGAAATCACTTTTAATAGTTTTTACTACTATTTCTCCCGTTGCTTTAATATATATTTGTCAAGACAATTGAAGTCTTCAAAAGCAAAAGCAAGATGCTTTTTCTTTGGGTAAATTTTCGTCTGTCTCTTTCTATGGACTTTAGTGCTCCATTTTATATCTATATGGTAGTATAGAATTAATGTATTCACACACCCCATAAGTCTATGATATGAATTAAAAGTGCAGAAACTTCCGATACAGACAGAATCATTAAATATGATAATTTAATAATTACCCGGGTACCAAATCTAATATATGTAGTACAGGTTCAAGACGCGATAAAGCCCGAGAATAACAGAAAAAACGTTATACATATTATTTATAATTAGTATAAATAATAAGTCCGTTTATTTCGTTAATTGTTCGTGATTACCAGTTAATCAAGTTAAGTGGATTTGGTGTTCATTGCCCAAGGTGTAACTCTTACGGGTCATAGCTCGGTCAGCAGCGTTGACTTATCGAACACGAACAAATAATTCCAACACGAATTACCTTGTCTAATACCTTTGGTGCATTGAAATTCAAACATAGGCGAACCATTCACAAGCACCGAAGATCTCATGGTCTTCAAAATTCCTTTAATACACCATCTAGCAGGGAACCCCATTTGAGACATAATAGACAACAGAAAATTCCAGTTACCATTATCGTAGGCCTTTTCGAAATCAATCTTAAAAAAGAATTTTTCTTATTTGCTTTTTTCCCCCACGTGAAGAGCTGGTTAATTATCAACGGCCCATCCAAAATGTAATTTCCTTTTAAAAAAGCCGAATGGGAATCTGATATCACAGACCCGATAACTTTTTTAATTTTGTTTACCAACACCTTGGTAATCACCTTGCTTATTATGCCTATAAGATTAATAGGACGATAATTGCTTAATTCCACCGGATCCTTACACTTGGGAATTAACGTGATGAAAGGAGAATTAAACCCTACATTAATTGTCTCATTCACAAAAAAATAATCCATAATGTCCTTCAAATCTTTCTTGAACACCTGCCAAAAGAATTTAATAAACTTCATATTCAACCCGTCCGGTCCCGGAGCTTTATCGTCGCCACAATCCTTCACAGCCAATTTAATTTCATTCAGGGAGAAAGGATCCACCAGCAGTTGTTTTTCCATCTCATTTAGCTTTTTAAAATCATCACAGTTTAATGATGGTCTCGTGTAATTATCTTCTGCGAATCTAGCCCTGAAAAAACTCAAAACCTCTCTCTTGACTAACGAAGGTTTGCTAATCCACCTCCCGTTAATAGATAACCCAGGGATATGATTGGCCATTTTTCTCAGATTGACATGAGAGTGAAAGAATTTAGTGTTTTCGTCGCCATTGAGAGTTCATTTCGTTCTTGACCTCTGTTTGAAATCCATGTATTTATGTCTTTCCACTTCCGAAACAATTTTTTTATTTTCCACATATGACCATTCTTAACTTTCTAATAATCTCCTACTCTTCATAATCTCTTCAAGCTCTTCAATATTTCTCCTGAAGTTCTCACGTGTTTTTCCCCTTCCTTTCAAAATTTCTTCCTTCCACTTTCTAATAGCATTCCTAATCATCTTGAACTTCTTAGTAAGACCTAGATCGGGCGGACTCTCAAAGGAAAATTGTGCATTCACCTTTTCGACTGCATCCACATACCCAGGAAAATTGTGTCCGGCCATTCGTTAAAGTAACCAGAGCAAACCAAAAACCTGTCGATTTTGCTTAGTTTCTTCCCGTTTTCCCTAATGCAAGTGAATTTTTGCCCTGAAAGTCGTATTCCATCAAACCTTCGTGGGCAATAATATTATTGAAGTTGGCGGCACACGCATTCTTCAAACCAGAATTCATACGTTTAGATGGATCCCTAACAGCATTAAAATCTCCAGCAATGACCTTCATTCCACCGAAACTCCCCAAAGCTGAACTTATATCATTCCATAAAATCCATTTTGCCGAAGTACTTTGAGGCACATAGACGTTCACCACGTTGATCTCTTTATTGCTACCTTTCATTCTACCATTAATCAATATGAAATTCCTGTTCATGATGACATTAGAGGCTTCAAAAACCCCTTTATCCCAGAGATAAACAAGACCACCCGACAACCCAGACGCCCCCACAAACTCCATACCGAAGTTACTGTTACCCCACATATTAACTGTCACACCCCAACCGATGGCGGAAACATCGGGGCGTGGCATTGAGCGAAACAGATTGTCCAGAAGTTTTCATAACAACTACATTTACCAATTATTTAAAACAACATGTCCCATACCATGTTATAAAAGATAACATAATTATTACAGACAAGATCTAGTCAAATTATTCTGTTCCGACAACTCATATTTCAAAATACAGACAATTGTTTACTTATTTCTAGACCTTTCCTAGCCTCGATTTCACAGCAAGCTAAGCACATAAGCATCCTAAGCACCTGTCACATACGTTAAAGTAAAAGTCAATACACATAGTGTAAAGGTGAGCATACAAGTTTGATAATAGCATATAGAGTTCGAAATCGTTACGCATAACCAGCACGTACACATAGTGAAATGAAGCACGTAAGTTATCGACATGAACCTATCGATACCAATGACTGCGGGTTGACTGCCCAAGGCAGTTCGAAATACACACTCACCACTGTGAGCCATGTAACAAATTGTCCTTAACAACCCCTGAGTGAACAGGTGCTGAGTCCAAACAAATAGTACTATCGTTGCTAAGGCAGGTAGACAGCATTCCATGTGTAAACATAACAAACAAGCATTCATTAAGTTACGTATAACATGCGGTAATGGTTAGCGTTAAAGTATTGCGTAGTGTGTTTGATGTGATTTAGTATAAGTAACGTATGTAACACCCAAAAGTGCGTAAAGCAAAAAGGGATCGAGTATACTCACAGCGGTTGAATTAATGGATTGAAGGGAGCGCTTAGAGCGGATAATAGCCTGAACAGTTATTGATAACATAAGCGAAAGTCGGCGCGTAAAAAGGTGTGAAGTGTCAGTGGGTCGAACAGCAATCCGGTCGGATGGCAATCCGATCGGATGGCCGGTCGTTCGGGTGACAATCCGTTTGGATGGTCGTCTGATCGGGTGACCCTTCGAGTGGACTGTTAACTCGTTTGGAATGGATGTGTTTGTGTATGATGGCTTGTCTTTTGAAGTTTTCGTTGTAGCATTTTGAAAACATGGAAGTATCTCTACCTTTCAGGTCGATCGATCGAACGACCGTTCGATCGGACGACAATCCGATTGGTTGGACACTTTAGCAAGAACAAGTTCACAGCAGGTTGTCACGCGATCGGATGGTAGTCCTATCGGGTGGCAACCCTGGTGCATTGAACACGTTGAAAATTATTTAAGCATTGAAGTCAGAACATTACATGGCTGAGTGACAATCTGATCGGGTGGTAATCCGATCGGACAGTAGTTCGTTCAAAGTTCACAACTTCAAATGTTTGAAATAAGAGTTAAGTGTGGGGCCAAGATGCAACCCGATCGGGTGACAATCCGATCGAACAATAGTCCGATCGGGCGACACTCCAATCTGGTCGACCTGATCGTCTTCTTCCTTGGTCATTTTGATAGTTTGTCATTTTATCGAGATGATTTGATAACGTATTAGACAACAGAAACCTCGTCACGACTTAGTAACCTGATCGGACAGGAATCACCCAAATCCGACCAGTTAACTGTTCGAGACGCTGTTCCATGTTTAACCCAAAATCGGTAATCTCGTGGATAGAATCCAGATCTTGAACCAACACAACCACAAGAATGAGTAGAAGATCAGGACAAGCTCCGATTCTATTGGTTTTGAGTGCATTGAGTGTAAAATAGTTGAAAGAAAGTTGGAAAACCATCTTTCAATCCTTTTCACCTTGATTATGTTCAGATCTAAGAAAGATCTTTGTTTATTTATGTGGAAATCGTTCAGATCTAAGTTGTTCTTGAAGGATTGAAGCCAAATCATGAAGTTCATAAGAACAACATGATGACATCATCCTAGAACACCTCAAATCTAGTGATTTCATGGTTAAAAGTTAAGATTCAACATATAGAAAGGTGTAGGAGTGCGTGTAGATTAAGAAAGTACAAGATTTAGATGGAAAACTTACAAGAATCGCGAGAAATCTGAAGAAAAGTGGGCAAGAACGCTGGTCGGACGAGAGGTATCGAAAATGGTAAGTTTGATGTTGACAGGGGGGTATTTATAGGCTTACTATAAAAGGAAAGGGGGAGGAGAGGCTGGTCGATCGGGTGGTAACCCGATCCGGTGAGCGCTCGATCGGGTGGCACCTCGATCGGCTGGCCACTCGATTGGTGTGCAAGGCGCGACGGGTTTTGCAGTTTCGATTGCGATTGCGATGCGATAGAGTTTCCTAGTCAAATTACTTTTAATCCCAACTACTATATCAACATACAGTCATCCTTGTTTCATATTCGTTTAGCGTTTGCGATTCGATTGCGATTGAGTTTCGATTGCGTTTTGATTAATCACAACATAAATAAGCATGCACAAATAACACATAAGGCGCACACACACATATAACAAAATCCAGACGCGTAATTCGAGTTGCGAGTGCGATTGCGATAGCGATAAAGCGATAAAACATGCGATAAATATGCGATAAATAGCGATTACTATGCGATTATTAATAGATACTCCACATAATACAACTAAAGCGATAATAAAATTAGACTAATTACAAGTCAAAGAAGTCAAAACAGAAATTGAGCAAGGAGAGACAGATCGCAATTAGCAATCTTGTCTTTCTTTGACTTCAATCTTGACTTTGACTTTGACTTTCGAAACACGGGGTGTTACAGCCTCCCCTAATTAAGGGAATTTCGTACCGAAATTAGGCCGAAGCCGTAACAAACAACTGCGGGTACTTCGCCTTCATGTCGCTTTCGAGTTCCCAAGTGAACTCTGTGCCTCGTTTGCCTTCCCATCGGACTTTCACAATAGGAATGCGCGAGCGTCTGAGCTGCTTGGTTTGGCGGTCCATGATTTCGACAGGCTTCTCCACGAAGTGTAGTGTTTCGTTTACTTGGAGATCTTCTAGAGGTACAATTAAATCATGCTCAGCCAGGCACTTTCTGAGGTTCGACACATGGAAAGTCGGGTGGACATTACTAAGTTCCTCCGGTAGTTCGAGTCTGTAGGCGACTTTTCCGATCCTTTCCAGAATCTTAAAAGGTCCAACATATCGAGGCGCTAGTTTCCCTTTCTTGCCGAATCTAACCACACCCTTCCAAGGTGATACCTATAGGAGTACGTAGTCGCCAACGTCAAATTCAAGGGGCTTGCGTCGTCTATCAGCGTAACTTTTCTGACGACTCTGAGCTTTCAACAAATTGTCTCGAATTTGGAGGACTTTATCAGTCGTTTCTTGCAATAGCTCAGGGCTGGTTAATTGCGAGTGCCCAATCTCGTGCCATACAATTGGCGATCGACATTTTCTTCCGTATAAAGCCTCGAATGGTGCCATTTGAATGCTGGAATGATAACTGTTGTTGTACGAGAATTCGACTAACGGCAGGTAAGTGTCCCAAATACCACCGAAATCTATGACACACGAACGGAGCATGTCTTCAAGAGAACGAATCATTCTTTCAGTCTGACCGTCGGTTTGAGGGTGGAATGCGGTACTTAGATTAAGCGTAGTACCGAGAGCCGCTTAAAACGTTTCCCACAGACGCGAGGTAAACCGAGCATCATGGTCAGAGATAATGTCGCGAGGCGTCCCATGTCGATAGATGATCTCATCGGTGTAGATTCGGGCTAATCTTTCTGCCTTGTAGTCTTCCCGTATTGGCAAAAAGTGAGCAGATTTGGTCAAACGATCAACGACAACCCAGATGCTGTCGTGACTTGATGGCGTGCACGGAAGTTTCGTTATGAAGTCCATAGCTATACTTTCCCATTTCCACATACTGATCGGGGGTTGTTCGAGTAAGCCAGAGGGTCTTTGGTGTTCAGCCTTGACCTTTGAGCAAGTCAGGCACTTTCCAACGTAGAGAGCGATATCCCTTTTCATACCCGGCCACCAGTACTTGTAGCGAAGGTCCTGGTACATCTTGTCGGCACCGGGATGAATAGAATATCGGGATTTGTGGGCTTCGTCCATCAAAATCTATCGTAAGTTAGTCCGATTGGGGATCAAAATTCGGTCCAGAAAGTGGAATATCCCATTCGACTTATTCACAAGCTGGGCTCCATCGTGGTAGATTCTTTCCTTCTTCAGAGTGCGTTCGTTGAAACAGGCATGCTGAGCTTCACGGATGAGGGTTTCGAGATCATATTGGGCTTGGGTATTACGAATGCTGAGCAGATAACTCATCTGCTGAGAGCGTCAGCAACGACATTTGCTTTGCCAGGATGATAACGAATCTCACAGTCATAATCGTTGAGAAGTTCTACCCATCGGCGTTGACGCATATTAAGTTCCTTCTGGTCAAAGGTATGTTGTAGGCTCCTATGATCGGTGAAGATCGTACACTTGGTACCGTACAGGTAGTGTCACCAAATCTTTAACGCAAAAAACAACTGCGCCTAGCTCGAGATCGTGGGTTGTATAGTTCTTCTCGTGGATTTTGAGCTGACAAGATGCATAAGCAATGACCTTGTCCCATTGCATGAGGACACAACCAAGACCGAGGTTCGAGGCATCACAATAGAAAATAAAGTCGTCATTTCCGTCGGGTAAAGTGAGAACGGGAGCATTGCAAAGCATGTGCTTGAGGGTTTGGAAAGCAGGCACTTGTTCAGTTCCCCAAACAAAAGGCTTGTCTTTATGCGTGAAAGCGGTAAGTGACACAACGATTTTAGAGAATCCTTCGATAAATCGACGATAATAGCCTGCTAGTCTGAGAAAAGAACGGACTTCAGATGGGTTCTTAGGTGTAATCCAACTCTTAACTGCTTCAATCTTCGCGGGATCGACGTGAATACCTTGACTATTGACAATGTGACCGAGAAATTGAACCTCCTCCAGCCAGAATTCACACTTGGAGAATTTAGCTTAGAGTCGATTTCCCTGGAGTAGCTCGAGAACTAAATGTAGATGTTGCGCGTGTTCGGCTTTCGACTTGGAATAGATCAAGACATCATCGATGAACACGATGACGAAGCGGTCGAGATAAGGTTTACACACGCGATTCATCAGATCCATGAAAACCGCGGGTGCATTGCTTAAACCAAAAGGCATAACAACGAACTCATAGTGGCCGTATCGTGTGCGAAAAGCGGTTTTGGGTATATCCTCCTCTTGAATTCGTAGCTGGTGATAGCCTGGGCGTAGATCGATCTTCGAGAAACACGTAGCACCTTGTAGTTGATCAAACAAATCATCAATGCGAGGCAGCGGTAGCGATTCTTGATAGTCAACTTATTCAATTCCCGATAGTCGATGCACATCCGGAACGACCCATCCTTCTTTTTGACGAAAAGAACTGGCGCACCACATGGAGAGGTGCTCGGGCGAATGAAGCCTTTATCAAGTAATTCCTGGAGCTGACTCAAGAGTTCGCGCATCTCCGATGGAGCGAGTCGGTAAGGAGCTTTGGCAACAGGGTTTGCTCCAGGAATGAGGTCGATACGAAAGTCGATATCGCGACTTGGCGGAAGACCTAGGAGATCACAAGGAAACACATTGGGGAATTCACACACAACGGGGACTTCGTTTACTCCCGGACTTCCTTTCTTTTCCTTCTCCGCTACTACAATATTAGCCAAGAAAGCTCTGTATTCCTTGCAGAGATACTTGCTAGCTTGGACACATGACATGAGTTTGAGACCTTTCGAAGCAGTTTCGCCATAAACACACAATAGATCACCATTCGTGAGCGATAATCGAATCATCTTATCGAAGTACACAACTTCAGCATGGTTTTTGCGAAGAAAGTCCATGCCTACTATGACGTCAAAACTCCCGAGTTGCATCGGAATGAGGTCAATTGGGAAGATGTGATTGTTGAGCGCAAGAGTACAATCACGAAGAACGGAATTGACGGCAACGGTTCTTCCGGTGGCCACGTCAACATCGAACGTCGAGGGGAGGTGGGAGCGCTTACGATTAAGGAGCTTCTCGAATTCAAACGACACAAAGCAGTTATCGGCTCCAGTATCAAACAAACACGAAACATAAATACCATTCACAAGGAACGTACCATTGACCACGTTGTTGTCAGCCTAGGCTTGGCGCGCGTTGATGTTGAAAGTTCTGGCGCGTGAGGCTTGTTGCTGTTGCTGTTGAGGCTGTTGCTGCTGCTGAGGCTGCTGCTGCTGGGGCTCATGTTTCACAACGCTGTTCGGGTATATGTTTGCGAAGTGGTTGGGATCACCACACACGAAGCAGACTCTGGCGTTGACCGCCGGTTCCTGAGCCGCTTGTTGGTCTTGAGGAGCTGGAAGTAGAGCTTGATGAGCAGTGGCTTGAGCTGGTGCTTGTCGGGGACCAGTAAGACATATAGCAGTGAAGTGGTCGTACATATTGCTGTGCACGCAGAATCGACAGGCGATACCCACCGGGGTATGGTAAGTACATGTCGGGCAAGCAGGGTGGGGACCAGTGTATGCACGCTTTGCAGGCGGTGCATAGATAACTGGAGCTGATCGGTGCTGAGATTGCTTCTGAGCCGGTACGGCTTGAAGTGGAGCAGATGTGGTAGTGACAACACAGTTCTTGTTGCTGGAGCTGCTGTTGTTCTTCTTCTTCTTGCGGCGTGAGACTTTCGATGACTGAGCGGTGGCGGTTTCTGTAGCTGGTACGGTGGTGGCTTGATGCAGGTTCTTTGAAGTTTTATCCCAAAAACCAGCTTTGACTCGCTTGTCGTTGATTTCAGCGGCAAGTAGGTAAGTCTCTTCGATTGTTGCTGGCTTTGCGCATGCACAAAATCTGCAACACAGTCTGGTAGAGCTCGAATGTATTTCTTGATTGTCATGTCGGGCGTCTTCACTTGATCAGGACAGATGATACTGAGCTGCTTAAAGCGAGCAGTCAGAGCTACGTTCTCTCCATCCTTCTGCTTGATATGCCAGAATTCGTCCTCCAGCTTTTGACGTTTATGGGGA
>JARYGA010043108.1:0-46632 GCA_030545235.1 Helianthus tuberosus
ATGACGCGGCCCATTGAAACACGAAAGAAAGCAAACCGAATAAAATGAGCTTCCGTTCGCTTTCCTGCGATGAAAACTGATGAGCGGAGTGCTCGAAGGAGAGAATTGACGTTCTTGAAGGAACCCATAACTGTTGTAGCGGTTTAAATGCTTCAAGTAAGTGAATTTGGTTGATTTTTTAAGATGAATCAACCTCATTTTAGCTATGAAAATGGAGATTTTGATGAGATTTGAAGCTTTTTGGAGCATGAGTGATCTTTTCTTACCCATTTTATCATAAAAAAATAATGGGTTCAAGAATGAATATGGTGATAGTGCCTTGTGTTGTTGAATGGAGTGGAAGTTTTATACTGAAGTGAAAAGGGTGTGTTGAAGTATGGCCAAAAAAGTAATAAACTAAAAGATGAGGGGGGTGTGGGAGCTAGGCTGTCAAAAAGGTGTTTTTGCCTTTTTGGAGATTCGGTCGGAACATGGAAAGGTAGTGGCGAAGTAGCCGTTGGAATACTTGCTTGCCAAGATTTGAAATCTGGTGATTTTCGTTATTTACCCTTGTACTATTATCAAAGTTCAGAGAAACCCTCTTAGGTTTTGATAACCAGAGGTTATTTAGAAAATTACTCATCTTTTTTACTTGAATATGATCCAGTTTGATTCCTCGCTGAATTCGGTATACGCGTAATACATGAAATCATGTTTACAATAATGGCCAAGTTGCGAGTTACAAAGTTACGTTTAGATGTCAGTACAAGTAGTGAAAATACCGAAACCGACTAGTATCGAAAGCAAACCACAAAAACAATATCGATCTGGTAAGGTTCGGTAAAAGTTATGTGTGCTATAAAACATAGCAATGTATAAATAATATTGATTTATTGTACCCAAAAACTAAAGTCATTATATGGCCAAAAATGACAGCGACATGTGTTTAACATGATCAAAATCATTAGAAACAAATACTGATATCGGTAACGATAACACTGGTATCGATTCGTTTCGTTACGTTACAATACAGTGGTGATACTCGGTATAGTTTACAATACAAAAAAAAAAAAAAATTTATTTGCAATGGTTTCATTAAACTAAGTTGTTTGACATGACCCAAAAAATAACATCTTGATTTACATTAACGGATAACCATAAAAACAAATACCAATATTGGCTCCGATAATACATACGATATGATGTTGTACTGTCGGTGACTCAGTATGAGTTTTGTTCTTCACAATAATGGCACTCACTATAGCTTACGATAGAGTAAAAATACTCGATTTTGAATACAACCCCATTTTCAACAAACTTTTTATCAGAATGTCAAGAAAAAAAATAGTTAAACACAATTGCGTATTCAATTAGAAGCAGCCTATCTATTCCTACGGGATAAAGGTAAGGCTGTTTACATCTCACCCTACTCAGACTCTACCTTAGCTTTGCTATTGGTGTGATATACTGAGTATGATGATGATGCATATTCATTTTTTTATTAGTCAACGAACGAGAGTTATTATAGGAAAGTCAACAAAATAAAAAAAAATTAGTTAAAGACTTGTATTATATATTTAGAGAAAGGTTAACATACTTCACGGCTTATCATACTTCACGTAGGAGACAATGGTAACCGTTGGATCAGGGGTATAATCACGCATGGAACATATAATCACGCACGGGACCACATAATCACGCATGGGACCACATAATCACGCATGGGATCCAAAATCACGCACGTTATTTTGGTCAAAAAAATAATTACGCATGTTATATATTTCGTGAAGTACGTTAATGTACGTTAAGGCGTAAAGTTCATTATACTTTCTCTATATATTTATATATGGTATATATATAATATAAAGCATCTCATTGGGATAGAGATGTAATTTCACAATGTAACACCCCCAAATACTAAATTTTCGATTGTCACATTTTATATGATATTTATCATAAAGTGTTGTAACTAGGAATATTTAACCTAGTTAGTATTATTATCTATTAGTAACAAATAAGTGGGTTATGACCAAACAAAAGTAACTAACTAAACCTAAGGGGTCAAAACTGGACAAGTTAGAAAGATGTTATGTAAAAAGAAGGGAAAATGAAAACATTGGATTCTTGTATGTGTATGATTCGAGTTTTTGAGGGGGGGGGGGGGGTGAACCCTGTCTAAATTCAATCCACAAAATCCAGTAGAATCAAGGTGAAATTGGTGTGATTGCATTGGATGTTTGAAGATTATAAGCATTTAGCAACATCTAAACCTAAGGTATATGGTGGAATCTCATATGATGAGTTCTGATGTTGAAGGGTTTATGAAAGATGGGAGTCTAGTATGAAATCCTAGCAAATGAAGGCAAATTGATGTTGTAATAGTGTTTATAATTATCACGTTGCTAGTATGTATGAAGTACTTAAGTGATTTAAAGATTTGGATAAGTGTTCTTACATGTTATGAAGTGGGTTTTAACTTAGGAATGAAACCACAACTCTTGTATGATTATTTTGATGATTTAGGTTAATAACTTGAAATATGTGTTAACTAAATTCCCATTAATGTATGAAATCCTTGAATTATTATGATATGGTAATTCTGTTGGCAAATCATGTAATTGTGATAACCATGTAAGTAATGTCCACCAAGTGTTGATAAAATGCCTACATGAGTTTTGATTGTTGTTAACCTTTGAAACTTGACGAAAGACTTATGAATGATTGTTGATAACGTTTGATGAAAGGGCCATGAGTGAATTTTATATTCTAATGATCACTTGGGGTTAAAACTATAGGCAACTCAAGTGAGGCTTCAGGAAGCTAAGTCGGAAAGGAAGCTCATCTAAAGGGTAAACTCTAAAGTACATAGCTACATTTGTTATGATTTGATAAGTTGAAATGACGTTAAGTAGAACACTATCAGGAAGTAGAATGAAAGACCCCTTGGGTCAAGTGGTAATGAGTTTAAGTAAAACCGTATAAAATGTCATGTAAAACCAAAGTATAGACGACCCGCAGGGTCATAGAAGCGGAGGTATTGCCAAATGGTAACAACCGTGGTCATGGACCATGGTGAGAATTAAATAAGTCTTGAAGAAGATTATAAATGATGAACTAAACAGGTTGTTTGTGGTATATAGGGCTATGAATAAGATATTGGACGTGTAAAACCAAAGTATAAACGACTCGCGGGGTCATCGAAGCTAAGGTATTGTCCATTATGACTAATCACAATCGCGATTGTCTATGGAGGGAATGGAAAAAGTTAATAAGGAGTATGGGAGGCTTGAGCTAGAATGCTCAATGTCTCTTAACGTGTCGGTTTGGTTAAAACGCCTAACGAAAAGGATGAATTGGAAGCTAACGTATCCGGGTCCGAATTGTGGACACCAGACTTAAAGCTCGAAAGGAAAAGTCCTAAGTAAAACAACTTGAGTTTGGGCCAAGTTGGGCAAAACTAGGTGAAAACTGAAAACGTTGAATGAATGTGAAAATGCAGAAAATGTTGGCAACCTACTGTAAAATAGTCTCCCTCGTGTCACACGAGGGAGAGACCAAGCCCCTTCACGACACACGAGGGAGATGGGTCTACGGAATGGTCAAAAGCCAGTCCCCGTACCACGTGAGGGACAAGGCTATGTCTCCTGCAACATATGGGGAGCACCCAAATCAGCAAAAATGTTTTTTTCAACGATCTTGCTTGATTAACCTAAATACTAATTGTTTGTATGGGATCTCATGGTAGGTAGCATATAAATTAAGCACCGGTTAGAAGATCAAGCCACTTGAAGAACCGAACTTATCCGAATGTTTACACGTCCCCACTTTGTTATGGTTTTGGGAGCTTCTTATGTTTACTTGTATTTTAAAATCAAATCATCACGTTATACTATATAAAACCTCTTTTTTAAGTTCGAAGCTTGATGGTGAAATCCGGTAAAAAATTATTATAAGAAAAAAATCTCATGGGAAATATTGAAGAAACCGCATAACAAATAAAAAAATTTAAACAAACTGCATAACAAATAAAAATATAACATGTCACTCGTCATCATCAAGACCATATTTATTCTTGATTCGTTCACGCACCTTCAAGGCTAGGTCCCGTTGCGGTCCTGGAGTGGTGGGGATGAGTTTTGACAAAAATTCAAGAACAATAGCCATTTGTCGATCCTTTCTTAATTGAAGGTGTTCTTGTCGATCCTCGTCTTGTTTTTATAGGTTCTCTAAATGTTATCTTTCGATGTCGGTTAACGCTTATAATCTTTGATTCAGTTCTTAAAACCGTTCGTTGTAGTCGACAACGGACACCAAAGTCGTTCGTATTTTTGTTGCCCTTCCACCCTATGAAGCACGGGGACGCCATCTGACCTCGAGTACCCGTCCCGGGGACGGCGTGGGGCCGGAAACGCGCCTGAAACGCCATGGGGACGTCCCCCGGACGCTTCCGGGAATCTAGGGACGGTAACGATACGCTTCCGGGAACATGGGGACGGCAGTTCCACGTTTCGGGGACGTTTCCTTAATAAATTTAGGGTTTTAACACAAGGATTCGGAGTAGAGGTGTAGAAGGAATCGATAAAGATGTAAAAAAACCCAAATCCAATGAAAGGCGCACTCCGGCCAACTTCCGGCTGGATTCAGGCCAGAATCTGCAAATTCCGGTCAAAAACCAGACGGAACTGGTAAAAACTTGTTGAAGAGGTCCCTGGTTAAGTTCTGCTTTCTTTTTTCTTTCTGCTTGCTTTTTTTCTTTCTTCTTTCCTGCAAATTCTGGTCAAAAACCAGACGGAACTCCTTTCTTCTTTCCTTCTTTTTTCTTTCTGCTACTCTTTTGTATTCTGATTTCTAACCGTGAAGCTTGTGTTTGCTCTTTAAATTGTGAAAGGAAATGTGTGATTGAGTGTTTTGATATGTAAAAGATGATGGGAACAGGGTAAAAGACTAAAAGATGATGTAAATAGTGTAAAAGGTGATGTGAACAGTGTAAATTGTGCAGTAATTGGGAGTGTGCAGCCAAATTATTTGAGTTGTCAATAAAAAGTTAAATAAACTTTAAAATTATTTTCATTGAGACATTAAACTTTTTATTAGATAGATATCTTTTGTTTTTAAGCCTCTTATATATATTTTTATTGTTTTCTAATAGTGCGCTTTTTTTTGTCTCCGGCGTGCGTTTTTATTGTTCAGTTTGCAAGACTCAACAAGTGGCTAGGGTGGTTTTAGTTTCGAGGTTAAATTTTGATGAAAAGAAACACATCTTCATTGATATGTCTTCTCAAGAAACACATCATCGATATATAATATATTTTTATTTTTTAATATTATTTTTTTTTTGCCGTACCCGTATCTTGTATTTTTGAGTTTTGCCGTTCCCCGTACCCGTATCGTCCCTGTACCCCAGTCCCGTACCCGTATCCGTGCTACATAGCTTCCACCCCTCCTCCTGGCCAGATGTGCCGGTTCTTCATAGCTCGGTTCTTCCTCTCCGTCATATTCATCCCGGTCTCGTTCAAGTCGATATTATGTCGAGCATCAGAAGATTGACTCGCGTTTGGGTAGACGATGATGTTTTCGACTTCTTTGACCTTCAAGTCTTGGGTAGCGAGATGAGATGCTATTTTGAGCTCTTCCTTAAACGATCCCAAGGTTTAATCATGTAGCTGAACATGTCGTTCTTTGCTTGGAAGTCTACCAAAGCTTCTTGTTGGATGTAAGCGTCGTCTTAGCCACTCTCCCTACTATTCTTCAACCCATTGAAGATGTTATTGCATTCGGTTACTTTTACCCTCATATCTTTCCACTTACTCGTTATTTGATCCAGAGTACAGTAGTCGTCTAGTTTATTAATTTGGATGAAAAACTTGGCTCTAATTCTTGACCAAAACTCGTTCTCTTGTTGATAGTTTGCTAAAATATTGCAATGTACAAAAACACTAAAAAATAAAACTATTAAGGAAAAATTTTAATGATGGAAAAAAAAAAATAGAGATGATAAAAAAATATTTACCACCAAAAGGGTCATTGGGTACGTCAAGCCAGGCACGAGTCAAAGTGTATTCTTTGTTTGATGATCACGCATTTCTTGTGTGACCTTTTCCAAGGTGCATCAGTTGTGTTTGGACGATTCGGGGCTTGTCGGGGTGATCGGATTTGGGGTTGAATGGGTTTTCATAGGGATACATCTTGATGGGTTTTTTATTTATTATTATTATTATTTTTTTATAGAGAAGTATATGTTAGTATAATAATTGTGTGTGTAAAATTGTTCTATAAAATGAGTTTAAATAGGTTTTAAAAAATGGTACACAAGGAATTGATTTTTTTAAATAAAGATAACCTTGATTTTCACATCGTTCCAGGTGTTATTCAATTCACGCCTTGGACCGGTTTGGGGAGTTTACCTTCATAGGGGGCGGTGGTGCATTGGGGATACCCCGCCCCACTACGGACGGTCTAGGAGATGACCAGGTCAGGAACGGTCTACACAATCTGCCCAGTTTAGCCTAAGCTTGACTTAAAAAGATAGCTTAATGACCAGGTCTCTAAATGTGAAATTGAGAAAGATTGGAGCTGACTTTGAATTTTACATTTTACTTCCTTAGTGTTTGAAAGTGTGCGTTGTATGTTTTGTACTTTTTTTATTGAATGAAAATGGTGATGTTGAATAAAGAAGAATTTGACAAATTTTATTCTTTAATTTGCTATATTTTAATGTCTACGCCCAGGATTCTGTTAAAATACATGTTCTTAGACCACCCGTAGTGGGGCGGTATTTTTAAAAAAAATTGAAAAAAAAACTCCCCCCCCCACCCCCAATTACACCCGGCGTTATAGGGCGTTATTTTCGAAAAAAATGGACGTTGGCGTTTTAATTAAAACACTGAAAATTCACTTGGGCCAAGAGATGACCGTTGACAACGGTAAAATGTTTAACTTTTTTTTTTAATTCAAAAATTTACCCACTATATATATATATCACCCACTTTCTCCTATTTTTTATAAAAAAAAAAACTCTTACTTTCTCTCCTACTTCTTTTATATTTTATACAATCATGCATCCATTCCGACCCCCTTTTGTGTCCCCGCAAGACCCATGAACCCGAACACAACCCAACCGCAACACACGTTTAACCTTCAAGAAATGGACCCAAGCATGTTAACGTACGCGGCTTACTTGAGTGGCGCCACTCCGTTCGTGCCTCCCACCTTCGGCTATGGTCAAGCCGGCGGGTCGCAACCGTCACAACAAGAAGCCGAACCCGAACCCGATGTCGATGTCGTGCCGGAGACGCAACCCGAACCGGTGCAATAGAAATCGAAACGCGGCAGAAGGTCGCATAAGAAGAAGGAAAAGGACGAACCTCGACGTATAAAAACTACCATTAAATGGACGAAGGATGAGCAATTCACGTTGACTCGGGCGTGGCTCGACATTTCGGAGGACCACGAAACTGGTAACTTTTATATTTTTTTTAATTTATTTTTTACTTATATTTTTACTTTTATTTTTAATATACAACTTATATTTTTACTTTTATTTTTTAAATTTGTAGCAAACTTTCAAACGGGCCCCTTTTTTGGGATAGGGTTCGTGCACTCTTTTTTAGCACGTGGGGTCAAGGCGAACATCGGGACAAAGATTCCATTTCTAGCAAATGGACCGACATCAACAACAAGTGTCATGCGTTCCAAGAAGTGTACCAACGTAACTTCGATAATCGCGGGAGCGGTGAAGCTGACGTCAGGGTTTTAACGAAGACTTTGGACGAGTTCGAGAGAACGAAATGCCCTTTCCCGTACTATAAGTGTTGGGATCTACTACGAAAAAGTCCAAAGTGGGCGCTAGTTAATCCAATGACGTCTAGTAGTAGACGTCGAGCTAAAAGGTCAAAAACATCATCCTCTGTTGACCCTGAAACACCGACATCGGATGCCCGCAATGTCGATCTAAATGAGGTGGTGGACGTTGACGAGGAACTTGAAGAAGAGTTAACCCGACCGCCCGGTAGAAGAAATGATAAGCGAACCGGGAAAAAAACGGTCGAGTCGTCTTCCGATCTCGAGTTAAAGGAAGATTTCGAGGAGATGAACCGTCGTCTCCAAGACATTCGCGACCTCGGCCACCAACGTTATGAGATTAGGAAAGAACGAGTGGCCGAAACCAAAAAGTTTAACGAGATGCAAGAGGCGAGGCAAATGGAAAAGGACATTGAGTTTTTGTCCAAACCTATCGACCACCTCCAAGGCGATGCGTTGATCCTTGCGCAAATGCGTCGCCAAAAAATTCGAGAAAAATATGGACTCTAGATCATCTTCTTTTTTTTTAACTTTATTTTTTTTTCGGTTTTTTTATTTTCTGTTTTTTTTCGTTTTTTTTATTTCAAGTAGTGTAATTTTTATTTTAAATTAATGAAGATTTTTATGTTTTATATTAAAAAAAATAACAATTGTGAAATGATTGCATGGGCGTTATTGAAATAATGCCCCTAACACCACTTTTGCAATAATGCCCCATGCTGACTGGACTGTCACGTGTCGGATAATGCCCCATGGTATGGGCATTATTTTTCTTAACCACTACGGGTGGTCTTAGCATTCGGTTCCATAGATTTTTGGGATTTGAAATTAACAGATTTCAGTTACTGTTTTAGATGAATTATTTTATTTTTTTAAAGTTCTTTCGAAATGCTAAAAGAAACATATTTCAATTGCTTACAAGTTTTTTTTTAAACGAGAACTTTATTAGAAAGACACCAATCTGAAAATCGGGAGGCCAAAGAAAACAACCGAGCTTACATAATTACAAATTTTCACCAATTTTCCCAAGATAAAATTTTAAACATCGTTCTATTTCTAGCCCACAAATACCTGACCGACTTCACCTCGCTAAAAATCTTATCAATTCTGAAAGCTTTGCATCTAAACCTTGTTTCGTTCCTAGCCTTCCAAAGACACCAACAAACAATAATTCTCAAACCTTGGAAAATCGACTTCTCCGGCTCCTTTAAACCACAGAACAGATATACCTTCAAGAGATCTTGGAACGAGAACGCGAAAATCTGTGGGACTCGACACCAACTGCTGATCAAGTTCCAGACTACGTTTGCAGTGAGACATTCTGTAAATGTAAGATTAAATATATTATGTATTAATATTTAATCTATAGCCATTATAATCATTTACATAATATAGATCAAAATATATAATAACCTATTAAATAATTAGTTGGTAATTGTTGATGGACCATATTACCCTTATTAACTAATTAGGTTTCCTCCTGGGTGCTTATATAAGGAGAATTATGTGGAGGTTAAAGGGTTACTCAGTTACACAATTAGACACACCCATTAGTCATAACATCATCAAATTCGACCTCCTCTCCAAGCCGATACCCTTTTCGGTTTTCTAAGTTCCCATCATCAGTCAGCACCCTAAGGAGGAACCAGATCACGATGACAAGCATGTCGAACTCCATTACTGGATTCTCCACTGCACTTTCTGCTGTGACAGGTATGTTTTAATGTTTTCCTTCATGTACAAACAGAACTGAACCAACATGTGGTATCAGAGCATATGTTGATTAGTCGGTTCTGTTTTGTATCCGTAAATCTGGATTATAACAGGAAAACAGGTTTTAAAAACGATAATTAAAATTCGTTTTCATCATCTGAAATCATTACTGTTCGATTTCTGTCATCCGGAATGGCATCTCGGATGACATGGGCTCATTCTTATGTTACTGTTCCGAAATCTGCATGTTCATAATATGTTTAAATGTGTAAAATAATTCCAGATTTCGGATGAAGTTTGAATAATTTTGTTTAGGGTTCATAATGTTCTTAGTCAAAATTCGAAATTTCCTTTAAGTTTTGGAATATGATTTGAATTGTGGAATGTTTTCTTAATTTTGATCTAATTCTATCTAATAAGTTTTCGAAATCTGTTAATAGAATAAACAGATTATGATTTTCGAAATTTACTGATAAAATTAGATCAATGATAAAATAGGAAACTCTATCACAATCCCAATTTTTTTGAATTTTCAGTTATGATTTCGCATTTAACAGCTTGCAGAACACATTTCGGATGATCATTCCGGATGAACACTCGTTCACCCATTACGGATCAGCAACTGACTGATCATTCCGGATGAACACTTGTTCGCCTATTACGGATCAGCAAATAAGCATTTCGGACTAAGCATTACGGATGATCAAAAAGGACTGACCATTTCGGATGAATTTCGGACTAAGCATTATCATCCGAAATGCATCACGGATCATCAAGAAGTGACTATTTCGGATAAATTTCGGACTAAGCATCATCATCCGAAATCATCCGAAATCATCCGAAATGACTACACTTACACATCTGTCATCCGAAATCATGAGTGTTCATAAATTTTAGCTGTTTAATGTGAACTAAAAATTTATAAGTGTTCATATAGTTCGATCCGCGCTAACGGGTGGTTTGCTATTAAATAAATGGTTTTGTAATTTACTTAGTTAATTAATCAGAATCAGATAATGTTTTGCAAAACCAGAATAGCTTAACTTGAATGAGCTTTTGATATATCATTTCTGGCCAAAGCTGACTTGATACATCTACTTATCGTTCAAGTATTACGAAAGCTATGTTGTGTGTGCATCATAAGCATGAATGTCTTAATTTCTGGCCAAAGCTGATTTAATTCATTCATAGATGGCATACTCAACAAGTGCATAACTAAAGTGATTGTCTCAATTTCTGGCCAAAGCTGATTTGTTACAACCACTTTGCACATATGCTTAAATGATTACACTTCTGGCCAAAGCTGTTTTGTCTTCGTTTAAGTAGAATTTTTTTAGCTAAGTCTATTATTTTGATGTTAGTAATAGACAATATCACAGCTTCATAATGTAAAATGGTCATTATTTATGCCTGCCTTAGTTTAACGTGCCCTTAGATCACATTAGGACTTCTTCCTTAGTATCATAACTTGCTCATCTTATTTCCACTATCAGCACCCAACTGCGGGATTCCACCTTTGACTGGTGATAACTTTGCTGCATGGAAGGATGCTCTCATGCTTACTCTTGGGCTGTTGGACTTTGATTATGCTCTAAGAGAGAATAAGCCAGCGGATCTTACCACTCAAAGTACTGCTGCTGAGCAGTTAACTCATGATAAGTGGACTAGGTGTAACCGCATGTCTCTCATGTTTATGAAGCAGTCCATAAGCAATGCAATCAGGGGAGCCATTCCTGATTCTGAAGATGCTAAAACCTACTTGGAACATGTGGAGGCGCAGTTCAAAGGGACGTCTAAAGCACACGCTAGTACTCTTATTCTCAAGCTGGTGACGACTAAGTATGATGGGAGGAGCGGCATTCGCGAGCACATCATGATGATGAATGACATGGCCAATAAGCTGAAGGGGCTGGAAATGGAAATCAGTGATGGTTTCCTTATTCATTTCATCATTACTTCGCTTCCTTCGTCCTTTGAAGCATTCAAGATCAATTACAACACTCAGAAGGACAAATGGACGATGAGTGAGCTGGTCGCTATGTGCGTACAGGAGGAAGAGCGTATGAGGATGGATCGCCATACTGATGTTGCCAACTTCACTACCTCCAACTCTAAGAAAAGGAAGAACAATTATCAGAGGAAGGATGCTTCAAAAGTCCAAAGGCCTAATCCTAATCCTAATACAAGTGCACCTTCCAGCTCTAAGAACTCTTTAGGCAGTATCCGCTGCAAGTTCTGTAAAAAGACAGGACATATGCAGAAGGAATGCCCTGACTTTAAGGAGTGGCTGGCTAAGAAAGGTAACGATTATTTTATGATACTTGAGTCCTATAATTTAAGTATTCCTGCTAATTCTTGGCGGTTTGATTCTGGTTCTATGGTTCATGTTACCAATTCAACTCAGGGATTCCTTTCAATCCGGAAGCTGGAAAGAAACCAAAGAACACTTAAGGTTGGGGATGATCGAGAATTAGAAGTGAAGGCCATTGGAACATTACAATTAGTTATGAAAACTGGTTTATGTATTAAACATTATGATACCTTATATGTTCCTGAGGTAACTCGGAACCTTGTATCAGGACCAAAGTTAGACATGTACGGTTTTATTGTTTCCCATGGTCATCGCAAACTCTCTATCCTCTATGATTCTGTTCTTTATGGTACTGGTATTCTGGATGGTGGTCTCTATAGATTAGAACTAGAAGATAACTTTTCCAAATCTTTGTTGTCATATAACATTAATGAATCACTCACAAAGATGGAAGAGAAACGAGACTTAGAAACTTCATCCATGTTGTGGCATCAGCGTTTAGGCCACATCTCAAGAGAACGATTAAATCGTCTCGTAAAGGATGAAGTCTTACCTCCTCTCGATTTCTCTGATTTTGGAACATGTGTCAAATGTCTTAAAGGTAAAATGACATTAGCGAATAAGAAAGGTGCCACTCGGAGCTCTAATTTATTAGAACTCATTCACACTGACATTAGCGGTCCCTACCAAATCGCTGGCATAACAGGACATACTTCATTTATCACTTTTATTGATGATTATTCTCGTTACATGTACTTGTATCTTATTAAGGAGAAGTCTGAATCTCTTACAACTTTTAAAGATTATAAGGCTGAAGTTGAAAAGCAATTAGATCGTCAGATTAAAGTTGTGAGATCAGATAGAGGCGGTGAATATTATGGAAGACATGCTGATGTGGGTCAAGCTCCTGGTCCATTTTATGAGTTTTGTAAGGGCCAGGGGATTGTGAACCAATACACCATGCCTGGTACACCTCAGCAGAACGGTGTCGCTGAAAGAAGAAATCGTACCCTTATGAACATGGTGCGCAGTATGTTAGCCAACACTAATTTACCATTATTCCCCTGGACTGAAGCGTTAAAAGCAGCTGTTCATATACTCAATAGAGTTCCTTCTAAGTCTGTCCCTAAAACTCCTTATGAACTCTGGACAGGAAGGAAACCGAGTCTTAAATATATGAAAGTATGGGGCTGCATTGCTGAAGCGAAACTTTACAATCCTTTCCTAAGGAAACTTGACCCTAAAACAGTTACCTGTTTCTTTATCGGGTATCCTGAGAACTCTAATGGTTATCGTTTCTATTGTCCTTCCCATGTCACCCGTATTGTTGAAACCAAGCGTGCCGCGTTCCTGGAGGATTTCAAGGTCAGTGGGAGCAGTACCGACCCTTACGAAGAATTGCAAGAAGTACAAGACGCGGGGGGAGAGACTCGTCGCTTACCATTACTCCGATTACTCCTCTTGTACCCAATGCAACTACGTCCTGAAGCTACTGCACCAACTCCAAATTCACCTCTACAATCAGAACCTATTATACCTCATGACGAAGGCATATCAAACGCTCAACACCAAGACAACGCTGAACCCGATAATCCACTCAGGAGGTCATCTAGGCAAAGAAGGCCTACTAATTGGGATGATTATGTTACCTACCTGACAGAAATGGATCCTGGAAAGCTCAATGATCCTATCTCTTACAATGAAGCCATTAGCAGTGATCAGTCTTCTGAATGGAATAAAGCAATGATTGAAGAGCTTGAACCCATGAAGAAAAATGACGTTTGGGATTTGGTAGAATTACCCAACGGAGCCAAACCCGTAGGATGTAAATGGGTATTCAAAACAAAACTGGATCCGAATGGGGAACGTTGAACGCTACAAAGCGAGATTGGTTGCAAAGGGCTACACTCAGAAAGAGGGAATTGATTATCAAGAGACGTTTTCACCTGTCTCTCATAAAGATTCATTAAGGATTGTCATGGCCCTAGTAGCTCATTTTGATTTAGAGTTACATCAGATGGACGTTAAAACCGCTTTCCTTAACGGAGATTTGGACGAAGATGTTTACATGAAACAACCTGAAGGCTTTAAACCTGAAGGTCAGGAGCATCTAGTCTGTAAGTTGAAGAAATCCATTTACGGGTTAAAACAAGCATCACGTCAGTGGTACCTCAAGTTTGATGAAGTCATGAAGAAGCAAGGTTTTATGAAGAATCAAGTGGATCAATGCACCTACCTCAAGATGAGTGGGAGCAACTTTACTATTCTTGTCCTTTACGTAGATGATATTCTATTGGCAAGTAATAGTTTAGACATGTTGCATGAGTCGAAGCGGTTACTCTCGCATAACTTCGACATGAAGGATCTTGGAGATGCTTCTTACGTCATTGGCATCGAAATTCACCGAGATAGAAACAACGGGATCTTAGGATTGTCCTAGAAGGCTTACATAGATCGTGTCCTTACACGATATAACATGCAACAGTGCAAACCCTCCGTCGCTCCAGTAGTTAAGGGAGATGTTTTCGGTTCATTCCAGTGTCCGACAACAGAGGTTGAGAAGGAGCAAATGAGCCAGATACCTTACGCGTCAGTAGTCGAGAGCCTGATGTATGCTCAAGTCTGTACTCGCCCAGATATCGCTTATATTGCTGGAATGCTAGGCCGTTATCAGACTAATCCTGGCCTAGATCACTGGAAAGCAGCTAAGAAGGTACTTCGATATCTGCAAGGGACGAAAGACTATAAACTGACTTATAGAAGAAGTGATCATTTAGAAGTGGTGGGCTATTCTGATTATGATTTTGCAAAATGCAAAGATGACAAGAAATCCACTTCGGGCTATATCTTTATGTTAGCAGGCGGCCCTATCTCATGGAAGAGTCATAAACAACAGTTGACCACAACTTCCACAATGATGGCAGAGTACATTGCCGTTTATAACACAACATGTCATGGAATGTTACTTAGAAATCTGATCACTGGACTCAAAATCGTTAATTCCATTTCTAGACCATTGAAGCTTTATTGTGATAATTCAGCTGCCGTTAGTTTCTCGAACAGTAACAGTTCGACTGGAGCTGGTTTATATCTCGATACAAAATATCTGTTCGTACGTGAACGAGTTGAGGAAAATAATCTTTGTATCGAGTATATTAGTACTAAAGATATGCTTGCGGATCCGATGACTAAAGGTCTCCCTCCTAAGGTTTATGAAGAACATGTTCGGAATATGGGATTTAGTAAAGACCTTATTTAAGCATATTGTACTAGCTTATGTTTTATGTTAATGAAATTTCCTCAGTTTGATTTTGTATGTCTCTTAGAATATGTTCAACCGGTATAATGGCATATTGACAAATAAAGTTACAAATCAAACAAAGGGCTTACGCGTATTTTGATCATGACGATTAGGTTTTAAATTAAGGCTATAGTATGATTAATAGGGGTCCTGAGTCGCATAATGATTCAACGGCTGTATTTCTCTGCTATAGTACTTGTTTAAGGCTAAAATGAGTGTTAACTCCTGATCAGGCTTATCTAATACTCATAGTAAATGATTACTCGGCTAAGTGGGAGAATGTAAGATTAAATATATTATGTATTAATATTTAATCTATAGCCATTATAATCATTTACATAATATAGATCAAAATATATAATAACCTATTAAATAATTAGTTGGTAATTGTTGATGGACCATATTACCCTTATTAACTAATTAGGTTTCCTCCTGGGTGCTTATATAAGGAGAATTATGTGGAGGTTAAAGGGTTACTCAGTTACACAATTAGACACACCCATTAGTCATAACATCATCAAATTCGACCTCCTCTCCAAGCTGATACCCTTTTCGGTTTTCTAAGTTCCCATCATCAGTCAGCACCCTAAGGAAGAACCAGATCACGATGACAAGCATGTCGAACTCCATTACTGGATTCTCCACTGCACTTTCTGCTGTGACAGGTATGTTTTAATGTTTTCCTTCATGTACAAACAGAACTGAACCAACAGTAAAGAGATGCGAAACCGAATCCTCACCTTCTTTACAGAAACCGCAGCTCAGGTCTTGCACGTTCACGTTTCTTCTACGCAGAGCTTCAACCGTAGGAATTCTGACCAAAACCGCCCGCCACGTAAAGATATTACACTTGGTAGGGAGCCATTTGCACCAATCAAAACTCGAACTGCATACCGCACCACGACCATTCAGAATTAAACTTTCACTGCTTTGACGCTAAATTCTCCCGATACATCTCTGAGCCATCTCCATTTATCATTATTGCTATACAAAACAATCGAACCCAGCAGGCCAATAAGCTGATTCAGGTCGTTCGTCTCCTGCCCAGGACCCAACGGTCTATTCCATTGCCAAACAAACATATCCTGGCCGGAACCATTCGGAATACGGTTGATGATTTTGCATCTTCTGTTACTTTCTAGAATAAACAAACATGGGAAAATGTCTTTGAGCGGCTCGCACGAAACCCATGGGTCTAACCAAAAGGATATGTGGTGTGTGTGAAGTGTGATGTTTTTATTGATATTTTAAGTCCATTTTACACATTAATCAAGTTTTAAGTTTATAAAACATGATATTCAACTAACACTAAACACACACTTGGGCAAGTGCACACATCATGAGCGTAGTATAGCGTTGGTAAGATACCGAGGTCGTCCAAGGACACAAGAGCTTTTAGTACCGGTTTATCCACAACGTCTAATCAATTTAAAAATTTTGAGAAAAGATTTTTTTTAAACATGAAAAATAAAACTAAAAATGCAGAAATAAAAATAAAAATAAAATAAAAACAGATAGACAAGATGAATCACTTGGTTCCGACCCGCCTTTTAAGTATCCTTTGATGATTTTTGCACCTTCGGACTTTTTAAGAGATTATATTAGTTATAGTAGTAGGCCCCTTTTTTGAAGGTGAAGTTACCCTCAACCCAGTGGTTTAAGTCAGCAAGGATATAATTCCAAATGGTCGGAATATTGAAAGATAATTAATTAAGTTATTAATGCGAAAAGTGGTAGGCCCCTCTTTTGAAAGTGACGTTACCCTCGGCTAAGTGGTTTGAATCAGCAGGGATACAATCCCAAGTAGTCGGTTTAATGTATTAATAATAGTTTACATATGAGGGGATCAAGCTATTCGCACCCCCACCATGCAATACCAATGGGTATTGAAGGAGGTCCTAGTAAGCTTGACCCAGGTCCTTGCAGGATCTATACACTGAACAATGCAAGAACCTTACTAAACCATTCCCTTAACCCCCGACCAGGTAGCCAACATACCTCTATATAGACCGTAGAGATATGAATGATGTAAATCTTTTACTTTATATAGACAGTAAAGTAATGTCAAGACACCACGGACTTGGGAAAATGTCTTTGAGCGGCTCGCACGAAACCCATGGGTCTAACCAAAAGGATATGTGGTGTGTGCGAAGTGTGATATGTTTTTATTGATATTTTAAGTCCATTTTACACATTAATCAAGTTTTAAATTTATAAAACACGATATTCAACTAACACTAAACACACACTTGGGCAAGTGCACTCATCGTGAGCGTAGTATAGCGTTGGTAATATACCGAGGTCGTCCAAGGACACAAGAGCTTTTAGTACTGGTTTATCCTCAACGTCTAATCAATTAAAAAATTTTTAGAAAAGATTTTTTTTAAACATGAAAAATAAAACTAAAAATGCAGAAATAAAAATAAAATAAAAACAGATAGACAAGATGAATCACTTGGTTCCGACCCGCCTTTTAAGTATCCTTTGATGATTTTTGCACTTTCGGACTTTTTAAGAGATTATCTTAGTTATAGTAGTAGGCCCCTTTTTTGAAGGTGACGTTACCCTCAATCCAGTGGTTTGAGTCAGCAATGATACAATTCCAAAGGGTCGAAATATTGAAAGATAATTAATTAAGTTATTAATGCGAAAAATGGTAGGCCCCTCTTTTGAAGGTGACGTTACCCTCGGCTAAGTGGTTTGAGTCAGCAGGGATACAATCCCAAGTAGCTGGTTTAATGTATTAATAGTAGTTTACATATGAGGGGATCAAGCTATTCGCACCCCCACCATGCAATACCAATGGGTATTGATAAGGAGGTCCTAGTAAGCTTGACCCAGGTCCTTGCAGGATCTATACACTGAACAATGCAAGAACCTTACTAAACCATTCCCTTAACCCCCGACCAGGTAGCCAACATACCTCTATATAGACCGTAGAGATATGAATGATGTAAATCTTTTACTTTTTATAGACAGTAAAGTAATGTCAAGACACCACAGACAAATGATAAAGAAAATCCACCTTCAACGTAAGAAACTAGTTGTTAAAGTCATTAATATAAAACCAAATAAAAAGTGTTGAAAGATTAAAAATCAAAAGTAATACATAAAAGACTTGTCTTTACCAAGTGATGTAAGAGGCTTAACAAAACATGGCCTTTGATTGGCAAGAACTCTTACTATCAATCTTGGATCCCGGGACTATTACACACACTCTAAGGTGGATGATGGACGATAGTGGTGGATGTGGGTGTTGTAGTGGTGGTGGAGTGGTGGCAAAGTGGGAGAGTAGTGGTTTGCCAAGGGATGCCTTTGAAGTGAGCCAAGCACCCCCATTTATAGCCTAAACAGAACCCCGGCCACGGCCCCGTGTCCAGCGGGCACGCCCCCGTGGCCAACCTTTTCTCTTCCTTCATTAAATGCATGTGTCAGCAGAGAACACGGCCCGTGTCCAGCAGACACGGTCCCATGGGCAGAAGCGTATCTGTACTACCGAGATTTTGCAAGATTCTGCGTATCTTAGCATTGACCATGCCCCGTGCTGAGTTGGGCACGCTCCCGTGGTGGGCGTAGAAGCTTCCACAGCTTTGTCTTTTCTGCAGGTAGCTGACCACGCCCCCGTGTCCAGTGGGCACGGCCCCGTGGTCAGTCTTTTGTTTCTTGTTTTTGCTTTTGGGGATGTTTCCGAGGGGTCGGCATGTCACGTTTATTCCTTTTCTTTGTATTTGTGTTGGTTTTGGTTGTATATTTGTTCCTTTTGCTCGTTTAAGCTCATTTGGTCCTGTAAATTCAAAAGGAAGACAAAACACACTTTTTCCAACATTAGTACTAAAAAAGGGTTAGTTTTATGCCTCATTTGATGTAATTTATATGTTACATTTTGCACACATCAAATACCCCCACACTTGAATTTTTGCTTGCCCTCAAGCAAAACTCTTTAATATGTGGCTTACACACCCAAATGGAATGGAATGGATAGAAGAGAAGTTTTGGACTTTTCTTGAGTGTCGGGAATCCAAGATCTTTATTGGGTTTTATTTTTATTTTATTTACAATCATATTCGTTATGATTTATTTAGAACACTTTATAAGAACAATTACTTATTTGGGCATAATATGGCTCTTTAAAATTCCATTTATATACAAGTTCACATACATCACGGGAGATCACTCAACACTCGGCCGAAGATGTATTTTTGTGAAACACTCGAGACCGGCATGGAACTTACTTCTACCATATGCTTGCCAAGCAATCAAACCTCCTCCTTTTAACTACAAACCTTTGTAAATATCAAGAGGACTTTGGGAAAGGGTTAGGCTTGGGCTAAAGGTAGGTGGTTTTGGTTAGTGGTTAGTAAAAAGGGTTAAAAACGTAAAAAGCGTCGGTCGTCGTAAAACTTTTTGTTTTTGTGACTTTTATTAAGACTAAGCATATTCAAAAAGGTTTCTTTGAGGAACTTGTTTGTTTATTGCAAGACTTTCATTTTTTTTTTTGATAAGGGAACGTCACAAGATAACCGAGCTTTTTACTAAAACAAAGGGTTGAAAAGAAAAGGGTTTTGGTGGGTAAAGGGTGTTTGTTTTGTGGGTTTTGAAATGAAAAGGTTTAGGCTCAAAGGGGTTAACTAGGGGGATTTTGGGTAGATGATAAAAAAACGAAAAATAATGGTGTTGAAAGGAAAATGAGTTAGTCCAAATGCCTCCATCATTTACTTACTTGGGTTTAAGTTGGTAAGGACCGGGAATGTATCATCGTGGTAAGTTCGAGAGTTGTAAGAACCAAGCGGCTATTCACACAAGAAACGAAAAATGAGCATTTAGTTTAAAGATATGTGCTTGTATGCTCAATAAAGGCTCAAAACTCACTTGTTGTGGGAATGGGTTTATAATGTGATCAAGTATATATAATCAAATTTTAATTAGATTTGTCATGCCTTTTCATAATTTTCTTATTTGGTTCTTTTTATCACGACGCTATTGGTTGTAAATTTGTAAAAATATAACGTTTTTAGAACTTGTTATTCCCAAATTAAACCAAGACAAGTAAAGAAAAAAATGTGAAAATTTTTGAAAAAAATTGGGGTGATTAGCGGTTCCAATAGAGTTTTGTGTAAGGCTTGTTATTAGGACTTGCAAAATTCAAGGTTTTAGCACCCCCCCCCCCCCCCACACACACACTTAAATTACACATTGTCCTCAATATGTCCCAAAAATAAGTTTTTATATTGATTGAATATGTAAAAAGGTGTTTAAAAACAAATTTTTATGTGATTGGGCGTTTGGTCACGGCCCCGTGTTGGTCCAGGCACGGCCTCGTGGTCAGATTGCCAGTACCAAAATTTTACAGAAGGCTGGACACGGGGCGTGTTCAGTGAGCATGGCCCCGTGTCCAGTTACCTGAAATGGGAAAATTTCTGTAGAGCCTGGGCACGGGGCGTGTTAGGTTGAGCACGGCCCCGTGCTGAACTTGTTGTAATGCTAGAAAATTGTCGGGAGACTCTGTTTTTCTTGCATGAGGTATGGTTTTAACATTCCCTTGGTAATCTCCACCTTTTCGAGTGTGTTTTATTCCTGAAAAGTAAAGCTAAACTAGAAAATATAAAAGTTAAACTAAACTAAAAACTAGGGATAGTTCCGCGGAATGCCTCCGTGGTGTGCCACGTTTATAGGGGTCCTTGGCTAGACCCTAAGTTAGTCACATGTTACCCGAGCGGGATGTTTCGCATCCCGAGTTGCACCGTCAGAGAGCGTCATCCAAGCTAGAGTCTATGACATCCATGTAGTTAACCGGGTCATCTTCTACTCTTTTCCCAACCCCAAACTTCATCTCTTTGTCTCCGACCCACAATGTTAACTTCCCATCACTCATATCCACTATTGCGTAAGCGGTGGCAAGGAATGGTCTTCCTAGAATTATTGGTACTTCGGTGTCTTCCTCCATATCGAGTATGACAAAGTCGCCCGGGAAGACAAAGTCTCCGACTTTTACCAGTAGATTCTCGGAAACACCTTGTGGATATTTGATAGACCTATCGGCGAGTTGTATGCTCATCTTTGTAGGGCTTGTCTTACCTAGTCCGAGTCGGTCAAACATTGATGCGGGCATGAGATTGATGTTGGCCCCAAGGTCGGCTAGTGCACTGCGTACAGGTGATCCCCCAATGGAACAAGTGATGGTGAAGCTTCCAGGGTCGATTTTTTTTTGTGGGAATTTGTTGAGTAGCACGACAGAGCATTCTTCACTTAAATTGACCAATTGCAATGTTTCAATCTTCCTTTTGTGACTAAGGAAGTCTCTCATAAATTTTGAATATTTTGGCATTTGAGTGAGGACTTCCACAAATGGAAGATTGATATGCAATTGTTTTAGTAAGTTTATGAACTTTGTGAATTGCTCATCGGTCTTTTGGTGAAGTAACCGACCGGGGTAGGGCACCGAGGGGTTGTTGGTAGGTTCGGGATTTGGTTGAGGAGTTGTTTCCTTATTGGTTGGTGGTGAGGCTGTGGTTTGAATGGTTGGATTTTTGTCGGATGGGGGTAGTGGGGCCTCCTCGGGACCTATGGTATGGTTTCTCAGTGTTATGAGATGCACTAACGCCTTTGGGTTGGGTTATTTGTTTTTAGGTAACGTGCCTTGTGGTCTCTCGGAGAAATTTTGAGCTAGTTGATTTAGTTGTTTTTCAATGTTTTGAATACTAGCTTGTTGATTTATAAAGTTGGATTCCACTTGTAGGAATCGATCCGAGTTCTTTTTTTCGGTTTCGGAGATAAGGCGTGAGACGACGTCCTCAAGCCTATCCCGTCCCCCTTGCTGTTGAGAGAAATTTTGTGACTCATTTCTTGGTTGTTGTTGAAAGTTTGTTCATTGATTTTGGTTTTATTGGTTACTACTATTGCCGGGTTCCCTCCAACCAAGGTTAGGGTGGTTACGCCATCCATGGTTGTAGGTGCCCGTTGGGGGACCCGACGGCCTAGGTCTATTATCAATGTAGTTTACCATTTCCGTTTGATTATCCATTTCTTTCATACAACTCCAATTTTCATGTGGCCCACCACACATTTCGCAAGCCATAACCGAGGGCATTTTTGCCATTTCTAACTTCTTGATTTTTGAAGATAGGGCCTCGATTTGGGCTTGTAAAGAGGTGTTTTCGTCCACTTTATGGGCGCCCGGGGTGTGACACCCGGCTATTCAGGCCGTACCGTACAACTGTAACACGTGCTGCGAATAGATAAAAGGATGTATTTGACTATTTATGATGTTTATATATGATATTTAATGATTTGATAAATTTAAACCTTGGTAAAAATAATGTTGGCAACAATAAGATGAACGTTTATCGCGTAACGGTTAAAATGCGAAACGAACGTCGGTGACCACCCGATCAGTGTTAAAATCC
The DNA here is from genome assembly GCA_030545235.1 of Helianthus tuberosus. Lineage (NCBI taxonomy): Eukaryota > Viridiplantae > Streptophyta > Magnoliopsida > Asterales > Asteraceae > Helianthus > Helianthus tuberosus. The sequence continues at coordinate 22,508 of JARYGA010043108.1, forward strand.
TAAAAATAGTCTTTTATGATTAGAATAATAATTTTAACCATATTCATGAGGAAAAATAAATTAAAACGCTAAGAAACTCTATTTTTCGAGTTTGAGCGCGTACCGCGCGATACTGCGCGTATTAGACAAAATACTGTCAACGCAGCCAGCCAAGGCAACTGGTAATTATTTCAGTAATAATTTTGTGTGATTATTTTTATAGAATGATAAAAATAATTTAAAACGCACTAAAACGGGATTAAAACGCTCGATAAAATACCCGGTATCATGTAAAATACCTGTTTTAACGCTAGTTTACATATATGTGTATATATATGTGTGTGGGTGGATGCGTGTAGTGTGTGAGAAGGGTGAAAGTTGGCGGCTAGGGGAGGTGCCACCTCTTCTTGGAATTCTAATTTATTGCCAAGTGTAGCCTCATGTCTACAACTAATCATTTCAACTCTTATAACACTCCACTTAATGAAACTCAAAGATCAAAAATTACTCTCTCTCCCCCTCTTGAACATCTCGGCCGAACACCCCCATAACACACCCACATTCAAAATTTCAAACTATTTTTGAAGAATCAAAGGCATTCCAAGGTGATTCCAAGCTAATATGGATGTTTAGAGATGATTTCAAGAAGATCCAAGCAAAAACAAAGCCTCATATCACCATCTTTTTCAAAAACCCACTAAGAAATCTTGAAGGTATAAATTTATTTTCAAAACCACATTCTTGATTTTTAGTGATGATAGAGATGTTGGAAGGTTTCTCTTGAACTTGAAATTAATCACAAACATGAAACTAATAATGAATGAGATTTTAAACAAAGTAAAAATGAGTGTGTATATGTATGTATGTATGTATGTATGTATGTATGTATGTATGTATGTATGTATGTATGTATGTATGGCCGAAAATTTGTATGAGTATGTGCATTTAGTTGTATTTTGATTTTGTTGAATGATTCTTGTTTGATTTGATTTTATTCCTGAAAGTATATATATATATATATATATATATATGTTTGTATGTATGTAAGTTTTGTCGCATGTTCATAAATGTAAGAATGTTTGCATTTATGTAAAAATGATTAGATGATGATAGAATGGACATGTTTTGATTTATATGAACATGAAATAAGTATGTTCTTTGATGTATTTAAGATCATGTAGGATAATGGTTTTATGATATGGGTGCATTAGATGCACATACTTTGACATGCATGATGATATGTGATCATAAAAGGATTATTTGAGTATGATTTAATAAAAATCAATTTTAATCAGGTTATAAACACTAAAATAAAGTTATTTTAAAGTGTTTAGTGACATATAACTTTGCCATAATGTTTACTAGCTTTGCATGTTGTACTTGGTGCATTAGAAGTTGTAAAATACGTGAAATCGCATGATCTATGTGACTTACACTAAAACTGCACTAATCTGATTATAATCACTATTTAAACCAGTAAATAATATGTATTGTGTTAAAATATCAAGTCATTCCGAGTTGGGATAATTATAGTAACGTTTAATGCAAAACTATGCGTTAAAACGGTCAAAAATCGGCTTTTCGAACAATTTTTAAGAAACTGATTTAGATCAGTAAGTAGTAAACTGATGTTTTTAGTTTAAAAATAAGTATTTTAACTAATTTTAAGTTTATTGGGTGTTTGGTTGGTCATACGTGACTTCTGACGCCCGAAAACGTTACCGAATCGCTAAAATACGCATTTTCAATGTACACTAGTATGAGTTGTTTTTGAGTGAACCTTATGTGATAAAATGTGTTATGTGATTTAAACATGTGAATGTGAAAATATTTTAAGTTTTAACATGATATTGGAAATTTAGACTATGCATGTATACTTGTGTGTATTATGCGATAGGAACGGTAAAAATCGCGTTAAAAGTGTAACTTGTTTGTCGAGCATGAAAATTGTTACATATAAGGTATTTTTATGTATACTCGCCTTAAAAATGACAAAATAGATAAGTTAACAAGATTTCGCGTGTTCTGATAATAATTTATGTGAACGTTTATGTATATATATTACGACGCGCAAATCGTAGATATATTGCGTATAAACGGGAGTGTTAACGGATTTACATGATAACAGTCACCAATAAAATCGTTCAAGTCACAAAAATATTATATATATATATGGACTCATAACACGTGCCAACATAATCAAAAACGATGATTTTTGATTATATATATATATATATATATATGTATATAACTTTGCCATAATGTTTACTAGCTTTGCATGTTTACTAGCTTGGGGATGGTTCAAATGAAAACCACTTTTATTGTGAAAACTCGAAAACTAACTAAAAAACACACAAAAAATTTTTTTTTTCAATTTTTTTTATAAAAATCGCTGGTTTTTGTATATAAAAAAAAACTTTTTTTCAATTTTTTTTTTCTGTGTAGTACACATGTGTAATAATACACATGTGCACTACACAAAATTTTTTTTTTGAATTTTTTTTTATATAAAGAAACCTGCGAAATTTGATTTGCAAAAAAAAAATATTTATGTTTTTTTGGCTTTTTTAATTAGTTTTCGAGTTTTCACAATAACTAGTGGTTTTCATTTGAACATTCCCCTATATGTATATGTATATGTATATGTATATGTATATGTATATGTATATGTATATATATATATATATATATATACGTGTCAACATAATAAAAAACGATGATTTTTCGAGAAAATCTCAAAGTTATGTGAAAATTCTAAGAAAACAGAGAAACTTAGGATTTTTATGATATATTGATTTATAAATCGTTCCTACATATAATAGGACGTGTAGAAATCAAACTGTGGGATTGCGCTATTTAAAAATACTCACCCAAAGGTGAGTGTCACTAAACCCCTCTTTTACTGCTTTGTATATGTTTTGGGGGTAGAGCACGCCAAAAAGGTTTTAATAATGTTTTTGGATTAAAACATACATTTTAATATAAATTATATATTTTTGTTGAAAATATATGGAGTTTGATAAATCATACGTTTCGAGGTAAAACGTTTTTGATGAATATATGTTTGGGGGAAAAGCAATGGTATGGTTGGAACGAATATTGTCTGGTCTCAAGAGAGTAAGTAACAACAAAGGCTTACATTTCAGTGGGGATTACAGGGGATTTGTACAACATCGTATATTAAATTTGTCATATTAGTAGGATATATATATTGTACGTGAGGCAGTGATCATATATGGTCCCAATATGGATCCTGCGCCAATGATGTCATTTAATCGATCAAGTGATTGCACGCGATGAATTGTTGGTAGATCTATCTGGTTGACAACCCCGTCATGACCGGTCGCCCAGTGTCAAGTCAAACGACGAATTTAAATTCTGGTTATTGTTTAGCATTGATTATCCCTGCATGGTAAATATATAGTTCGTATTGTCTAGCTAACATACGAGTCTAAACGTTGACGCTATGAATTAAATATACAAAACTTGGGAAAATGCCTTAATGTCGGGTTTTTTAACTTACGACGGATGACCCATGGATTTTATTAAGGAAATAAATGAACTTTCTAAAAATTATATGGATGTTTTACAATAAACACATAATCTGAAAGTTTTTCCTTAGGATTCAAATTGTTTAAATTTGAATATGTGAACTCACCTTCCTTTGTGTTGACACTTGATTTTAAACGTGTTCTGCAGGTACTTGAGTTCGGCTTCGGGAATTATGGCGTATTTTGTGTTTATCGATTCATGTTTTGTCACTTAAAATGTTGGACTGACTTTTAAACTTTCGGGGACAATGTAATAAGATCCGTGAGGATCAAAGACAACTTTATCATGTCATGGTTATGTCATGATTTGGGATGTTAAGTTAAAAATCTAACTTTAAAAAAAGTAATATTGTCCAACAATATAATGCATCGAACATCAAGATAGAAATGGGCACCAACTTCCGTCACCACTACGTTTTAAATTCCGCTACGACGTTTTTGGGGTGTGACAAAAGTTGGTTTCAGAGCCAATGGTTGTTAGCGAACTAGATGTTTTCGGGAGAAAACACTAGACTTCAACCGAAGAATTTTGAGATTTAAACTCCAAAATTCTCGAAGCCAAGATTTTTAAATAAACATGGAAAATTTTAATCATGTATGATAACCATTATGTGTTTATATGCATACGTGTTTTTCTGTTTATTTGGGCCTTATGTGTTACTATTCATATTGATCACACACTTACTTGTACGGTTACAAATGTGTCACATATGTCGCACGAGCACGAGGTCATCGAGATCAACGACTTAGGTAGCGAGCCAGATTTCGAGACTTCACCCAGATCCATTCTACCAGAGATACCTATCACGACCCCACAGATGGTTGGTATAGCTGAGTTTGCTTCATCTTTCCACGTCAACCCTGCTGCTTTTGCCAGCCAGGTAGACCCCCGATATGCTTTCACTAGCAACGGGTGGATTGATGACAACGATGACGCTCCTCTCTCGATTCATGAGACGGGACAATCATCTGGCACCATACCAATTATCGATGACGTGATCAGAGGTGTCCCTGTTATTGGAGGATCTCTTAGTGTTGCACCGGTGGTGGACGCCACTATTGTCACGGCTTGACCATTTGAGCCATCAGTTGTTCCACCTGCTACTGTGATCGAGTCTATCGCTGAGGTCCCTCCACCTGTCCTGTCAGAGTCATCTTTACCTATCTTAGAGTCACGCGCACCTACTACGCCTCTATTAGTGTATTATCGCCGTAGGAAGAGGGATATGCCTGCTGGGGAGATTGCTTCTACATCACATGCTGAGACGGCATCTGCTTCTAAGAAGCAGAAAGGGGTTTGGGTAGATCTATGTTGCCACTGTGACCGACAGTTTGCTACCTTGCGCGGAGACCTGGATACTACCAAGGGTAAGATGAAGGATCTCGAGGGGCAAATGGATTGGTACGATGAGTTGAAGGATTTGGATAACAGTGCGATGGACCAGATGCATTGGAGGATAGTGAATCTGGAGGAGCTGGTCAGGAGGATGTTATATTTTCTGGGGATGAAGCGTTAGGTATTAGTTGTGGTTATTTGTTTGTGATTGTTATGTTAGAAACTTTTGGTACTTTTGTTTGGGGCCTGCGTGCCAGTTATATACTTTTGTGATATTAGGTAGAAATTTTTGTGAAAACTTGTTATAGGTGTCGATGTAGACATACCAAGGATAGTTAGGTTATACCAAAAACAAGTTTGTTAATTTCTATGATAATATCAGATGGTTTACTTTTGGTTTAAAAGTTGTTCTCATTAATATGTGGATATTATACATGCCCAATGTTTGGTCCATTAACATTTAATGATTGAATTATTTTTTGTTATCGTCTTATGTGATTATTATTGTTGTAAATAACAGAAACGACAAAAATCCCACCAAAAGCAAGACAGGGTACTGGACTACCTGCCACACCAGAAGAGTTGGCACAACTCATAGCCAAACACGTTAATACTGCCTTGGAACAGCGTAATGCTAACCATAATGATGGCCAGGAACGTGGATGTGGTGCTCACGGGCATGGTTTTGGTGGATCGCAGATTGGAAACCCTCCAGGTAAAATAATGATCGGAAAGTTTTAGTAGTTCATGTGTTATGATCTCATTGGAACGAATTCCTGATTTTCCTTAACCATATGGACAGTACATAGAAGTATACACAAAACAATCCAGGGTTGTAACCCAAAATCATTTGCTGGTGCCCTATGCAATGACGTGGCGACGATATGTGTGATATCAGGCTGTCAGAATGAGACAATCATTCGATTAGTTCAACATTCCGAACCTAGAACTGGAGATCCGAAGAAGCGCAAACCTGAGAGCTCAAAGAAGAATCTCGAAGAGGAACATGGGAAGAAACGTAGCTTGGAGAAAGCAAGTGTAGCTAACCCTAGAGAATCGGGAAAGGGTAATGTCGGTGATAGACAAGAGAAGTGCGCCAGATGTGGCCAAACCGGACATGTGACTCTCAAGTGTTATGCTAAGAGTACATTGGATGGAGTTACGCTCGAGGGATGCTTCATGTGTGGTGAGCAAGGACACTACAAAATAAATTGCCCAAAACTAAACGGACAGGATACTGTGGGCAAAGCCATCGAGGCGAGTGCTGGGAAGGCACGTGAAAATCCTGCTACTGTTACTGGTATGTTTCGAATCAAAAACCAATCTATGTTCATACTTTTAATTCCAAAGCTGACTTGAGTTTTGTTTCGAAAAACTTTGAACCATTTTTGTGTTCACCAACAAGTAAGCTGAGTATAAAGTGCTCGATAGAACTAGTAATTGGTAAGTTGATGGAAACTAGTGAGGTCGTTCGTGGTTGTAGTATTTAGTTGGTGATCAAAGTTTTAGTGTCGATTTATTTCCAATGGAGCTGGGGAGCTTTGACGTAGATGTGAGAATGGATTGAATTTTCCAAGAATGAAGTGGGGATTATCGCTCGAAGAAGCTAGCTAGGATACCTCATCCTAATGACGGTTGAGAGGTGGTAGTTGTTCGCGAAGACCGACCGAGTCGAGTGTTGAGTGTTGAGTATTGAGAGTCGTCAGTGTTATGAGGATGTTCAAGTTGTTTCGAAAAGGCTATCATGGGTTCTTTGTTAACGTAGTGGATATGAAGGCCAAATGTAGGAATATCGAAGAGATTCCTATTGTTCGCAATTATCCAGAAGTTTTCCTAAAAGACTTACCTGGATTACTCCCTATAAGACAGATCGAATTCCGAATCTATCTGGTACCCGGTGCTGCACCAATTACAAAATCTCCTTATAGATTAAGCACCGTCTAAAATGATAGAAATGTCGAATCAGCTCCAAGAGCTACTAGACAAGGGTTTCATTCAATCAAGATTTTCGCTTTGAGGTGCATCTGTTTTGTTGTGAGAAAGAAGGATGGATCCTTCAGTATATGTGATGATTTCAGAGAGCTGAATAGGTTGACTATCAAGAATCGGTACCCTTAACCGAGGATTGACGATTTGTTCGATCAAGCTACAGGGATCCAGCTACTACACGAAGATTGACCTACGATCAGGATATCATCAGTTGAAGATTGCTGACGAAGATATTCCGAGGACTGCTTTTCGAACACGATATGGCCATTACGAGTTAATAGTCATGCCTTTTGACTAAATTAATGCGCCATTTATATACATGGATCTCATGGACAGGGTATGGAAACCCTAAATGGATAAATTCGTGATAATATTCATCGACGACATACTTGCTTATATGCGAGCCAAGGAGAATCATGAGTAACATCTGAAGTCGACTATGGAGTTGATGAGAAATAAGGAAGGAATGCATGTAGATCCGTCTAAGATCAGAGCAATCAATTGTTGAGAAGCGCCTAAAACCCTGTCGGGAGTACGAAAATTCATAAGACTAGCTGGGTGCTACTGGAGATTCAATAAAAATATCTCTAAATTAGTGCAGCCTTCGATACTAATAACCCCAAAAGGAAAAAGGGGATTTATTGGACAGAAAAGTAGGAGGAAGCTTTTTAAACCTTTAGAGGAAATGTTGAGAGCGTGTGCGATGGATTTAGAAGGATGTTAGGATACTCACATGCCCTTGGCAGAGTTATCCTACAACAATAGTTATCACGCTAGTATCTAGGTTGCTCAGTTTGAAGCCTTGTATGGATGGAAGTGTTGATCGCCGCTTTGTTAAGCTAATGTGGCAAAGGACAATTAACCAGACCCTAGTTTCTCTAGGAAACCAGCGATAGGATTTGCCTAGATCAAGGGAAGATTAAAAGTCGCCAATTGATCAACAGAAGGATTGCATGGACCATTGAAGGAAACTATTGCGATTACAGATCGAATATTTGGTTCTATTGAAGGAGTTATCTTACAAAGGTGCTATTGGGTTTAACAGAGAAAGGAAAAGCTGAGCCACATCGATTAGGTCCTTTCAAGAGCCCATCTTGAGTTGGATCAGTCGCTTATGGGCTCAAGCTACCATAAGGATTGAGTGGTGTACATGATGTGTTGCATGTGTCCAGTTTGAGAAAGTGTATAATGGATAATACACTGATTTTATTCTTTGTAGAGATTTATTTAGGCGATAAACGGAAGTTTATCGAAGTACCATAAAAGCAGTACGAATAGCTAGAAGAGTTATGTTGATAACCGGAGAGGCGATTACGGAATTCTAGTAGTATATGTGATTTATTGATTGTGCAATTCGTGGATATCTTAAATGAATGCAAGAAGGAAAGAAAACGAGTTCATGAGATTAGATACTTTCGAGAGCCAATCTCGAGTTGGATCAATCGTATGCAAACTCAGGCTACCTCAGGTATAGGACAATGTATATGTAAATATACGTATGTTAAACCCAAAATGGTGGAACATTGATTTAACCTTTCCTGATTAAGTGCTTGTAAATGTTAAACCTTGGAAAGGGTAGAGAGCGTCGAGACGTGAGATTAGGAAATGAGAATATATGTAATATAGGTCTACGAAGATTATTCTTAAGAATCAAAGTTTATCGCAGAAACTACGAGACCATATTTAACAAGCCTGTTTCTACCGTTTCCACCAAGTGCGAAAACAAAACCTGTAGAGTAAAAGTTTCGGGAACGAAATTTCCTAAACAGGGGGAGACTGTGACACCCGGCTTTTCAGGCCGTACCGTACAACTGTAACACGTGCTGCGAAGAGATAAAAGGTTGTATTTGACTGATTATGATGTTTATATATGATATTTAATGAGTTGATAAATTTAAACCTTGGTAAAAATTATGTTGGCAACAATAAGATGAACGCTTATCGCGTTACGGTTAAAATGCGAAACGAACGTCGGTGACCACCCGATCAGTGTTAAAATCCTAAAAATAGTCTATTATGATTAGAATAATAATTTTAACCATATTCATGAGGAAAAATAAACTAAAACGCTAAGAAACTTTATTTTTCGAGTTTGAGCGCGTACCGCGCGATACTGCGCGTATTAGACAAAATACTGTCAACGCAGCCAGTCAAGGCAACTGGTAATTGTTTCAATAATAATTTTGTGTGATTATTTTTATAGAATGATAAAAATAATTTAAAACGCACTAAAACGAGATTAAAACGCTAGATAAAATACCCGGTATCAAGTAAAATACCTGTTTTAACACTAGTTTACATATATGTGTGTATATATATATATGTGTGTGTGTGTGTGTGTGGATGCGTGTAGTGTGTGAGAAGGGTGAAAGTTGGCGGCTAGGGGAGGTGTCACCTCTTCTTGGAATTGTAATTTATTGCCAAGTGTAGCCTCATGTTTACAACTAATCATTTCAACTCTTATAACACTCCATTTAATGAAACTCAAAGATCAAAAATTACTCTCTCTCCCCTCTTGAACATCTCGGCCGAACACCCCCATAACACACCCACATTCAAAATTTCAAACTATTTCTTGAAGAATCAATGGCATTCCAAGGTGATTCCAAGCTAATATGGATGTTTAGAGGTGATTTCAAGACGATCCAAGCAAGAACAAAGCCTCATATCACCATCTTTTTCAAAAACCCACTAAGAAATCTTGAAGGTATAAATTTATTTTTAAAACCACATTCTTGAGTTTTAGTGATGATAGAGATGTTGAAAGGTTTCTTTTGAACTTGGAATTAATCACAAACTTGAAACTAATAATGAATGAGATTTTAAACAAAGTAAAAATGAGTGTGTGTATGTATGTATGTATGTATGTATGTATGGCCAAAAATTTGTATGAGTATGTGTATTTAGTTGTATTTTGATTTTGTTGAATGATTCTTGTTTGATTTGATTTGATTCTTGAAAGATGGTTACATGCATGGGTCAAAAAGGTGTCATAAAAGAATGTTCTAAAAAACGTTTTGTGATTTGAGATGAATATGTTAAAAGTGAACTTTTGGAAGTTCATATATGTAAGTTTTGTCACGTGTTCATAAATGTAAGAATGTTTGCATTTATGTAAAAATGATTAGATGATGATGGAATGGACTTGTTTTGATTTATATTAACATGAAATAAGTATGTTCTTTGATGTATTTAAGATCATGTATGATGATGGTTTTAAGATATGGGTGTATTAGATGCACATACTTAGACATGTATGATGATATGTGATCATAAAAGGATGATTTGAGTATGATTTAATAAAAATCAATTTTAATCAGATTATAAACACTAAAATAAAGTTATTTCAAAGTGTTTAGTGACATATAACTTTGCCATAATGTTTACTAGCTTTGCATGTTGTACTTGGTGCATTAGAAGTTGTAAAATACGTGAAATCGCATGATCTATGTGACTTACACAAAAACTGAACTAATCTGATTATAACCACTATTTAAATCAGTAAATAATATGTATTGTGTTAAAATATCAAGTCATTCCGAGTTGGGATGATTATAGTAACGTTTAACGCAAAACTATGCGTTAAAACGGTCAAAAATCGGCTTTTCGAACAATTTTTATGAAACTGATTTAGATCAGTAAGTAAACTGATGTTTTTAGTTTAAAAACAATTATTTTAACTAATTTTAAGTTTATTGGGTGTTTAGTTGGTCATACGTGACTTCCGACGCCCGAAAACGTTACCGAATCGCTAAAATACGTATTTTTCAATGTACACTAGTATGAGTTGTTTTTGAGTGACCCTTGTGTGATAAAATGTGTTATGTGATTTAAACATGTGAATGTGAAAATATGTTAAGTTTTAACATGATATTGGAAATTTAAACTATGCATGTATACTTGTGCGTATTATGCGATAGGAACGGTAAAAATCGCGAAAATGTGTAACTTGTTTGTTGATCATGAAAATTGGTACATATAAGGTATTTTATGTATACTTGCCTTAAAAATGACAAAATAGATACGTTAACAAGATTTCTCGTGTTTCGATAATAATTTATGTGAACGTTTATGTATATATATTACGAGGCGCAAATCGTAGATATATTGCGTATAAACGGGAGTGTTAACGGATTTACATGATAACGGTCACTAGTAAAATCGTTCAAATCACAAAAAGTATTATATATATATATATATATATACACACACGTGCCAACATAATCAAAAACGATGATTTTTCGAGAAAATCTCAAAGTTATGTGAAAATTCTAAGAAAACAGAGAAACTTAGGATTTTAGGTGATATATTGATTTATAAATCATTCCTACTTATAATAGGACGTGTAGAAATCAAACTGTTGGATTGCACTATTTAAAAATACACACCCAAAGGTGAGTGTCACTAAACCCATCTTTTACTGCTTTGTATATGTTTTGGGGGTAGAACACGCCAAAAAGGGTTTAATAATGTTTTTGGATTAAAACATACCTTTTTAATATAAATTATATATTTTCGTTGAAAATATATGGAGTTTGATAAATCGTACGTTTCGAGGTAAAACTTTTTAGATGAATATATGTTTGGGGAAAAGCAATGGTATGGTTGGAACGAATATTGCCTGGTCTCAAGAGAGTAAGTAACAGCATAGGCTTACATTTCGGTGGGGATTACAGGGGATTCGTACAACATCGTATATTAAATTTGTCATATTAGTAGGATATATATATTGTACATGAGGCACATAATCTGAAAGTTTCTAAAAATTAAGGAAATAAATGTACTTTCTAAAAATTATATGGATGTTTTACAATAAACACATAATCTGAAAGTTTTTCCTTAGGATTCAAATTGTTTAAATTTGAATATGTGAGCTCACCTTCCTTTGTGTTGACACTTGATTTTAAACGTGTTCTACAGGTACTTGAGTTCGGCTTCGGGAATTATGCCGTATCTTGTGTTTGTCGATGCATGCTTTGTCACTTAAAATGTTGGACTCACTTTTAAACTTTCTTGGACAATGTAATAAGATCCGTGAGGATCAAAGATAACTTTATCATGTCATGGTTATGTCGTGTTTTGGGATGTTAAGACAAAAATATAATGCATCAAACATCAAGATAGAAATGGGCACCAACTTTCATCACCACTACGTTTTAAATTCCGTTGCGATGTTTTTGGGGTGTGACAAGGGGTAATAGCTTTTGTGCCTCGGGGGGTGTGCCATTGAAAATTGTTTTGAGCAATTTCCTAAATTTGATTATAAATTTAATTTGGGCGACGATTACTTAGCAGTCCCCCAGAGCTAGAGTCGAGTGTTTGTCTTGTGTTTGGCAACAACCCATTATAGAAAGTGGATACTTGTTGCCACACTACGAGATCATATAAGGATTCCCCGTCCTCTTGTGAATCTGTATTAATTTCAGTCATTAATTTAGCGGTTTTAGAGGGCGGGAAATACTTATATAGAAACTTTTGGGCTAGTTCATCCCAAATGTTTACCGAACCACTTGGGAGGGTGTTAAGCCAAGCCTTAGCTCAGTCTTTGAGTGAAAATGGGAACATTCGAAGGCGGATAGCGTCGTTTGATGCTCCGTTGATCCGGAAAGTATCACATATTTCCAAAAAGTTGGTAATATGTAAATGGGGATCTTCATCAGCTAGGCCATGAAAGGTTGCGGAATTTTGGAGCATTTGAATCAAATGCGGCCGAAGTTCAAAGTTGTTGGCACCGACATTCGGTGCATTGATGGCAGCTCCGAGATTACCCACCGTTGGCCGTAGGTAATCCATTAGGTTACACTGATCCGCCATCGGAAGTTGGTCCCCCGAAGCTTTCTCTTGAATATTAGCTTTTAGTCTCTTTCTTAGAAAGCGTTCGGGTTCATTGAGAGGTTCTTTTATGTCTGTATGGGAACTGGAGCTCATGCACTGCGTATAAAGTTTAGGTGCTGCGACTGGGTTCACAGTCCTGCGATAAAAACAAAAAGAAACTGGTCAGATGTCTCACCACGGCCCGTGGTCGTGGTTACAGTGTTTGTTTTCTGGATCCTAGTTACTTGGGAGTTTAGCACGGCCCTGTTGTGCATCGCCACGGCCCCGTGGTCACTCTTCTGTAACTCAGAAAACAAAAACTGCCAGTAAGTTTGCTGGGCACGGCCCCGTGTCCGACCCGGCATGGCCCGTGCTGAAGTCTGCAGAAACTGAAAAATTAAGAAAAATCCTAAAAAAATAGAAAAACAAGTAAAAATAATTAGGCCGTTGATTCCTAACTTTCTTAAAATCCTTATGTCCCCGGCAATGGCGCCAAAAACTTGGTGTGTGCGAAGCGTGATATGTTTTTATTGATAATTTAAGCCCATTTTACACATTAATCAAGTTTTAAATTTATAAAATACGATATTCTACTAACACTAAACACACACTATGACAAGTGCACCTATCGTGAGCGTAGTATAGCGTTGATAAGATACCGAGGTCGTCCAAGGACACAAGAGCTTTTAGTACCGGTTTATCCTCAACGTCTAATCAATCTAAAATTTTTGAGAAAAGATTTTTTTAAACATGAAAAATAAAACTAAAAATGCAGAAATAAAAATAAAATAAAAACAGATAGACAAGATGAATCACTTTGTTCCAACTCGCCTTTTAAGTATCCTTTGATGATTTTTGCACTTTTGGTCTTTTTAAGAGATTATCTTAGTTATAGTAGTAAGCCCCTATTTTGAAGGTGACGTTACCCTGAACCCAGTGGTTTGAGTCAGCAAGGATACAATCCCAAAGGGTCGGAATATTGAAAGATAATTAATTAAGTTATTAATGCGAAAAGTGGTAGGCCCCTCTTTTGAATGTGACGTTACCCTCGGCTAAGTGGTTTGAGTCAGCAGGGATACAATCCCAAGTAGTCGGTTTAATGTATTAATAGTAGTTTACATATGAGGGGAACAAGCTATTCGCACCCCCGCCATCCAATACCTTTGGGTATTGAAGGAGGTCCTAGTAAGCTTGACCCAGGTCCATGCAGGATCTATACACTGAACAAGGCAAGAATCTTACTAAACCATTCCTTTAATCCCCGACCAGGTAGCCAACATACCTCTATATAGACCGTAGAGATATGAATGATGTAAATCTTTTACTTTATTTAGACAGTAAAGTAATGTCAAGACACCATGGACAAATGATAAAGAAAATTCACCTTCAACATAAGAAACTAGTCATTAATATAAAGTAAATTTTTAGTTTACTTTTTCTTTGTCTTACGTCTCTTTCTCTCATGACTAGGAATTTCCGTCTAAGTTTTATTCCTGACCGTTATTATTTACATGGAGAACTGTAACCAGTTTTCCACGCTTTACCCAAATAACCCGTAGGTTCTTTCTCTTAGTTCTGTAGACTATCTACAATTCGTTTCTTTCTATTTCTGATCCAAGGGTCTTCTTGGTCCCGTAAACCTTATCACTACTTTTAATCCCGTAGGTTATGATGATCCCGTTTTATTCGTGTTTTTATTCATTGTACATATATGGTGTCGAGGCACCCCTTGTTATTATTTATTTATTTATTATTATTTTTTTTGGAATCATTTATTTTCACTTTCGAATTTCAGTCGACCTTGACCGTAGTCTAAGGCTTCATTCGTTTACTTCCGGACTGATCTTCCGACTCTATGACTTCTTACGTCTTTTACACGTCGGTTTATTCTACACTTACCATTTCTCAGTTCATGACTATATTTCTTTACAACCCATTGACCGGGTTCTTTTATCTTAATGTTTTTAGATTTCTGGTTTCACCGGTTTGCGTTTTCCTTACTATATCATGCGTTATTTCTTAATTAACTCATTTGACTCATTTTGGGTGAAATTTCATCACTTGTGAGTATCAAATTTCGTTCTTTATTCGACCAGTCCAACTTTGAAATAGTTGAACTTAGTTATCAAAATTTCTGTTTGTGAATTCTCATCGTCTTTTACTAACGACTCATAATCCGAGTCATTTGACTTTCTATTTCGCGTTCCCGTCTCCTAGTTTACACATACTTTCAAAATCCTACTCATCTATTGGGTATTTTACCGAAGTCATTATCAAAGAAACCATCCCGGTATGTATTAAGACTTCATTTTAATTTATTTGGTCGCCTTAGCGAAACCCATCGCTTCTAGTCAATCAAGTCCTTTATTCTTTATTTAATTCATTTGACTTGTCTGTGTGAATTTCATCACTTGTGACAGTCAAACTTTTATCTCTCTGCCTTAGCATTCATTCTCTTGGGCTCGTTACTCTAACGTAATACGCTTCCGTCATCCGACTTGCGTTTACACTTATTATCAAACATCTTGTCTGTTTGATTCATTTGGGTACCTTTTTAGTTCGTCCCATTCACCCCGTCCTTACTACATTGGACGTAAATGCATCCACTACAAGAAGTTCACGGTATCATATGCCACTACTTACTTGGCCTGAGTAAGCGATTAACACATGACATGCATGCCCTTTTATAGCTTTCACATCACGCCCTATGTAAGTAATGCCTCTATTTATTCATATCTCTGATTTCATTTAGTAAAACTTTATTTAATTGCTGAACAACGATCATTAGTTTTACTAGTTTTACATTCGAACATATATAATGTTATTCCTTTCTATCGAACTATTATATAATCACATTCGTTAATGTGATCGCTACTTTTCTCAATAGCATTATATTGAGAGTTTTCCACTTGGATAATTACCCCTCGTCCAAGTTTTCATATGAACTAATCCTATTATTTCTTTGTTATTCATCATCGTGAATAACACATGCTTCTATTAAACTTTTCTTGGGAACATTATCCTGAATAGATATCCTATTCAGGTTTTCAAATTTTATCAGATATATGCAACTGTCATTCCCTACGTGTTTGTTGCATATTACTACTTGTGCGATTAAATTTAAAAGCGTGAACCTGGTAATGCTTGCCCTAACGGGCTTTCCATATCATTAACCTTGTTCGCGATCATCACGCGATTTAGGTCCTTGATGAGCATACTCTACTTGTCGTACTTCGAACCGTTCCTCTGTCATGTCCGTCACTCATTACACTCTCGCCATCTTCAGATGCGAGTATCCTTTAACTAAGCATTTACAAAACTTAGTAATTTTGTAACACCCTTAATATTAATTAAGGATTATTGTACAACAATCGACAATTAATATGTATTTAAGTATACATATCACATATAAAAATACACATTTATTAAAATCTTTTAATAAAAAATAAAAACCCTCATAAAAAGATTAAATACGTCGTTTAAAATAACAACGATATAACGTGCGGAAGCTTCTTTTTCATGTGTTCGGTTCTTTCACGTCGCTTGATCTTCCTCCGGGTACTGTAGATAATCACCTACGATCAAAACCAACTTAAAAGTTAGTCTTGATAACTTAAATATTGGTTTAAACAAGTTCCTTGCATCATACAGCAAAATAAAACAAAATTTCCAGAATTTACAGTTCTCGCGGGCCGCGAGAACTTACTTAACCACGGTCGCGGGCAGTGACAGCCTGTCCCGTGGCGCGAAAACAAACAAGTGACCCTTCGCGTGGCGCGGGGGAAACCATTTTCCAGCAAGTCTGGAGCTGGGTCCTGCATTTTTCAGCAACAACGGTTTTTACGGAAACGACCATAACTTCTTCGTTATTGATCCGTTTTACCCGATTCTTTTTCCTACGCGTCCGTAATTTAATTCTCCATCTTATGGAGTTAAAATCCGACATCCGGATTAACAAAATTTCAGACTTTTAAGTCTTCGGCTTACTACCCTTTTTACCAAATATTGACCCGTTCATGATTTTATCACACCAACATGTTTATTTGACCTTTAAACTCATGAAATTCATTATTTCAATATCTCTTATCATATTAATCTCAAATCACGGGTTTCTTACATAATAAAATCCCGTTTACGCTTAAACGCTTATTTTGACCCGTTAAGGGTATTTACGCAATTTAGTCTAGAACTTGTGCTTTTCTTTTGGCGCTATAAAATTCCATGTCTAATTAACTACAAATATTCCACCACAACTATTTTGTGGTGGCTTTAACATAATAATCACCTTTTTTTCCCAATTTTCCCCATCGGTTTGTCATTTTACGCAAATGACCATTTTTGAGCATTTGACCCACGAATGTGTATTCCTATGACTTTTGTTCATATTTAATGATTCCATAATCTTAATGCAAGTTCCTAAACAACCCCTATGGGTCGTTTGCCCAATATACCCTTCAAGGGTGTTTTGGTCAACTTTAGTCCCTCACTATACAACGAAGGACTTTCGCTAAACATTTGACCAAAATTGTATGTTTAACTAAAAGCTTATTTATACGTACCTGGCTCGGGTTAAAGTATTGACCTGTTTACACAACTTTTTACTTTAAATCTTTCTAGTTAAAGCAACGCACGTTTATGTTGTTTCTTGTGATTACAACACTCAACAAGCAATTGTCAAATGAAGTTGTCAAATGGTGTTAACAACACCATTTGACCCATTTAGCCTAATTGACCATTTATCCGTATGAGATGGTATTTAGTTACCATTTCATCCCTTTAAACCTATCCCGGTTTTCCCATAAACTAGTTTTACTCAAAACCATTTTTATCTGTTCGTCATTACATGACTAATTTACCTTTTACCCCTTTCACCATAATTCATGATTTCCTACCCTTTTTATTCATTCCGACTTGCATTGTATCATGCCGGATCATCGTATTCCAATTAGTTAACATTATTCACGATCAATTTTCGCTAGTAAGTGTATAGTAATTAAAAGGGGGTGTAAGTTTAACTTACCTTGTATCCAAGTTACGCCTTTTCTTCTTTCTTGTTTCGTTTGACCCGCTTCACCCCAAGCCTCCATCTAGCTTGTCCTGAGTCAAACTATCGTCAACATTTATATGGTGCTTAAATTAGTCATTAAAATCATGACTATTCCACCTCACTTATTTTCTATGTCGAAGCTTCTATTCGACTTCATGATTAATTAACTTAGTTTATCAAAGTTAACTATTTTCAATCACATGGTTTACAACATTAAATCTAAATCAACATGATGTTTAGAACCCTTATCACTTCATATTACGCATAATTACCATATCATTCAAATATGCGTTTTCACTCTAGATTTCAACACTTTAATTCTCATTTAGGCATTTTAAGAAACACCTAATGTGCATAATTTTACATATTTACTAACTAGTTCATAACTAGTTATCTTTACCAAGATTTACATCAACACAATCAAACCTCTAAGTCTAGTGTTCATGAACTACATCTAGAACTTATATCATAACCTCAATATTCATCAATTTTACATTCTAATCTGAGTGTTCGTCATATTAACATAAAACCCACTTAACACATAATAGGGTAATTATCAAATCCCTAGTTTTGACAACAATTTATCAAGTTTTCTATTAGGGTTTGTTTCTAATCCAAGATATAATCACAATAACACTCATAGATTCAACATTCATTCCAGAATTTCGATTATGATTGTTCATCATAATCTCAAAGTATCACCAAATCATAAAATTCAACATACCTTGTAATCCTCACGACTAGGTGATCATGAATTTGCGTTCATGCAGTGATTTGAGTCTTGATTCGAGCTTCGATTTAGTCATTTAGTGTGAACTAGGGTTTTGCTCCTTGGAGCACCCTCCTGGTCGATCAGAACACGCACACAATGTGTGTGTGTATTTTTGTTTTTGTTTTATTAAATAACTTTTAAGTTATCCCACATTGGCCCCTCTTGTTTAGTTAATTATTAAGTAGGCTACAACCTACTTATTCCCAATAATATTTCATCTAGTTAACTGGGTTAAACATTCCTAGTTAACTCAGTGGGTTCGAGTAGATTATAACTCGTATTATTTTAGGTCCCGTTCACTCGTGCCTTCTATATACTTTGTTTTTCTCAAAGTATTTATCCTCCTTTTTAATTAATATTAGATTTATTTATTTAAATTCTAACATTTACCGGACAAATTTTCACCACTAGCGGTATTGTACCCGTCATTAGTATTAACGTGGTTTGGTTACCAAACCCGTTTTCGGGGTCTTACAAGTCTACCCCCCTTAAAGAGGCTTCGTCCACAAAACCTTTCTCATGTACTTTATTGGTTCAGATTATCTAAACCTTAGTTTCGGTGATCTCTCGAGCATTGCTCGCCTATAATAATCTTACCAAAAAGGGTGGTAATGTGTTTTTGGCCTTTAAGCGTATGCGCATTTCGGGTATAAGGCCTCGTGGGCCGTAACTTTCAACTAGTATCTTTTATCTTTATCAATTGTTTATTTTGGCGGTTAGACTTGTTAGTCACCGATTACCTTATACCCCATCGCTCGGGTATATATTCACCTTGCCTTCCCGAGGCTTAACTAAATTTATGATCTCTTATCCTGTAACTCACGTTACAACGTGGTCACATTCTATATTAACTTTTCTTGAGCGTGAACATGTCATGACACGTTTAAGTTTATCTCGACTTCCCATCACCGTAAATCTTTCTCTCAAATGTATCGCCTTGCACCTGTCAGTGTCAAGATCTTATATTATTTTATTTGTTAAAGCGTTATTTCTTACTAGTAGTAAATTTTAGTTTAACGCTTTTCTCTTTGACTATGTCAATTACTCATGTCAAGGAAATTGACAACCCACAATTTATTCTTTTTCCGTTCTTGTTTTAGACGGGGAATCATAATCAGTTCCCTCGTTTTACGCTATTGACCCGTAGGTTCTTTCACTTAGCCTCGTAGGCTATTTCTTTAGATTTTTCACATTTTTAAGGTGAGATGTTAGCAGTTCGTTTCTTTCTACTTATGACCCAAGGGTCTTCTTGGTCCCGTAGACCTTAACACTACGTTTAATCCCGTAGGTTATGATGATCCTGTAGATCATCTTTTATTCGTATTCGTATTCGAATGTATATATATATATATATATATATATATATACTTATATAGCTTCAAGGCATCCCTTGTCATGGTTGGAGATCATTCGTTTTCGTTCTTGAACTCTATGGACCTTGACCGTAGTCTAAGGCTACATCCGCTTCCTTTTTAATCTAATCCTCCGACTCTATGACTTCTTACGTCATTTACACGTCGGTTTGTTTTCCGCTTATTGTTATCCGGTTTATTCCTACATTTATTTACAACCCATTGCTCGGGTTCTTTTATCTTATTATTTCACGCTTTTATTTATTCGGTTCGCGCTTACTCACGTTAGCAAACGTTATTCTTTATTTAACTCGTTCGACTTGTTCGTTTGAAATTTCATCACTTGTGAACGTCAATCTTCATTCTTTATTCGACCCGTTCAACTTTAAAATAGTTGAACGTAGTTATCAAAATTTCGATTTGCAAATTCTCATCGTCTTTTAGTCATGACTCATAATCCGAGTCCTTTGACTTTCTAATTCGCGTTCCCGTTTCTTGGTTTACGCCTACTTTCAAAATCATACCCATCTATCGGGTATTTTGTCGAAGTCGCTTCCAAATCAATCGTCCCAGTATCTATTAAAACTTTGTTTTAATTTTATTTGGTCGTCTTAGCGAAATCCATTGCTTTTATTCCGTTAAGTCTTTTATTCTTTATTTAATTCGTTTGACTTGTCCGTGTGAATTTCATCACTTGTGACAGTCAAACTTTTACCCTTATACTTTAGCATTCCTATTAGTCGGTCTGTATTTTCATTTACTTTAATCTTTGTCCCTTCTCTCGGGCTCGTTATTCTAACGTAATACGCTCCCGTCATCCGACTTGCGTTTACATTTACTATCAAACATCTTACTTGTTTGATTCATTTGGGTACCTTTTTAATTCGTCCCATTCACCCCCGCCCTTACTACATCGGACGTAAATGTGTCCGCTATAAGAAGTTCATGGTATCATATGCCACTACTTACTTGGCCAGAGTAAGCGATTAACACATGGCACACATAACCTTTTTATAGTTTTCACATCACACCCTATGTAAGTAATGCCTCTATTTGTTTCTCTTGGAAACAATGTCCCGAATAAATTTTCTATTCGGGTTTTTCCAAGTTTTTAATCTACATGTGCAACTTTCAATTTCTACATATTTGCTGCATATTACTATTTGTGCAATTGAATTTAAAATGTGCACCTGGTAATGCTTGCCCTAACGGGCTTCTCTTGCCATTAGCCTTGTTCGCGACCGTTACGCGATTTAAGTCCTTGCTGAGCATACTCTTTGGACCGTTCCTCTATCAAGTCCGCGATTTGTTAAACTTTCGCTATCTTCATATGCGAGTGTCCTTGAACAAAAACATTTACAACAGTTAGTAATTTCGACATTAATAAATGCACGTATTGTAATACAAGGCTTTTTTTTTACTGCACGTGATTTCGTTAACTATACTAATCATTTTCGTTGGTGTAACGTGTATTACACGATACCCTTTGTGTTGTTCACAACACTTTAATCCTACTAAACTATTAACATACATGTACTTACCGGATTTGCGATCAAGCTTCGAACCGAACACATTTGTCAACAACCTTGAGCTCTGATAACCAACTTGTAACACCCTTAATATTAATTAAGGATTATTGTACAACAATCAACAATTAATATGTATTTAAGTATACATATCACATATAAAAATACAGATTTATTAAAATCTTTTAATAAAAAAATAAAAAACCTCGTAAAAAGATTAAATACGTCGTTTAAAATAACAACGATATAACGTGTGGAAGCTTCTTTTTCATGTGTTCGGTTCTTTCACGTCGCTTGATCTTCCTACGGGTACTCTAGATAATCACCTACGATCAAAACCAACTTAAAAGTTAGTCTTGATAACTTAAATACTGGTTTAAACAAGTTCCTTGCATCATACAGCAAAATAAAACAAAATTTCCAGAATTTACAGTTCTCGCGGGCCACGAGAACTTACTCAACCACGGTCGCGGGCCGCGACAGCCTGTTGCGTGGCGCGACAACAAACAGGTGACCCTTCGCGTGGCGCGGGGGAAACCATTTTCCAGCAAGTCTGGAGCTGGGTCCTGCATTTTTCAGCAACAACGGTTTTTACGGAAACGGCCATAACTTCTTCGTTATTGATCCGTTTTACCCGATTCTTTTTCCTACGCGTCCGTAATTTAATTCTCCATCTTATGGAGTTAAAATCCGACATCCGGATTAACAAAATTTCAGACTTTTAAGTCTTCGGCTTACTACCCTTTTTACCAAATATTGACCCGTTCATGATTTTATCACACCAACATGTTTATTTGACCTTTAAACTCATGAAATTCATTATTTCAATATCTCTTATCATATTAATCTCAAATCACGGGTTTCTTACATAATAAAATCTCGTTTACGCTTAAATGCTTATTTTGACCCGTTAAGGGTATTTACGCAATTTAGTCTAGAACTTGTGCTTTTCTTTTGGCGCTACAAAATTCCATGTCTAATTAACTACAAATATTCCACCACAACTATTTTGTGGTGGCTTTAACATAATAATCCCCTTTTTTCCCAATTTTCCCCATCAGTTGGTCATTTTACGCAAATGACCATTTTTGAGCATTTGACCCACGAATGTGTATTCCTATGACTTTTGTTCATATTTAATGATTCCATAATCTTAATGCAAGTTCCTAAACAACCCCTATGGGTCGTTTGCCCAATATACCCTTCAAGGGTGTTTTGGTCAACTTTAGTCCCTCACTATACGACGAAGGACTTTCGCTAAACATTTGACCAAAATTGTATGTTTAACTAAAAGCTTATTTATACGTACATGGCTCGGGTCAAAGTATTGACCTGTTTACACAACTTTTTACTTTAAATCTTTCTAGTTAAAGCAACGCACGTTTATGTTGTTTCCTGTGATTACAACACTCAACAAGCAATTGTCAAATGAAGTTGTCAAATGGTGTTAACAACACCATTTGACCCATTTAGCCTAATTGACCATTTATCCGTATGAGATGGTATTTAGTTACCATTTCATCCCTTTAAACCTATCCCGGTTTTCCCTTAAACTCGTTTTACTCAAAACCATTTTTATCTGTTCGTCATTACATGACTAATTTACCTTTTACCCCTTTCACCATAATTCATGATTTCCTACCCTTTTTATTCATTCCGATTTGCATTGTATCATGACGGATCATCGTATTCCAATTACTTAACATTATTTACGATCAATTTTCGCTAGTAAGTGTATAGTAATTAAAAGAGGGTGTAAGTTTAACTTACCATGTATCCAAGTTACGCCTTTTCTTCTTTCTTGTTTCGTTTGACCCGCTTCACCCCAAGCCTCCATCTAGCTTGTCCTGAGTCAAACTATCATCAACATTTATATGGTGGTTAAATTAGTCATTAAAATCATGACTATTCCACCTCACTTATTTTCTATGTCGAAGCTTCTATTCGACTTCATGATTAATTAACTTAGTTTATCAAAGTTAACTATTTTCAATCACATGGTTTACAACATTAAATCTAAATCAACATGATGTTTAGAACCCTTATCACTTCATATTACGCATAATTACCATATCATTCAAATATGCGTTTTCACTCTAGATTTCAACACTTTAATTCTCATTTAGGCATTTTAACGAACACCTAATGTGCATAATTTTACATATTTACTAACTAGTTCATAACTAGTTATCTTTACCAAGATTTACATCAACACAATCAAACCTCTAAGTCTAGTGTTCATGAAATACATCTAGAACTTATATCATAACCTCAATATTCATCAATTTTACATTCTAATATGAGTGTTCGTCATATTAACATAAAACCCACTTAACACATAATAGGGTAATTATCAAATCCCTAGTTTTGACAACAATTCATCAAGTTTTCTACTAGGGTTTGTTTCTAATCCAAGATATAATCACAATAACACTCATAGATTCAACATTCATTCCAGAATTTTGATTATGATTGTTCATCATAATCTCAAAGTATCACCAAATCATAAAATTCAACATACCTTGTAATCCTCACGACTAGGTGATCATGAATTTGTGTTCATGCAGTGATTTGAGTCTTGATTCGAGCTTCGATTTAGTCATTTAGTGTGAACTAGGGTTTTGCTCCTTGGAGCACCCTCCTGGTCGATCAGAACACGCACACAATGTGTACGTGTATTTTTTTTGTTTTATTAAATAACTTTTCAGTTATCACACATTGGCCCCTCTTGTTTAGTTAATTATTAAGTAGGCTACAAC
>JARYGA010043109.1:0-46204 GCA_030545235.1 Helianthus tuberosus
TAACTCCTTCTGATCGAAGAAGTATTTTAAGCTCTTGTGATCGGTGAATATGGTGCACTTTACCCCATATAAGTAATGCCTCCATATTTTTAAGGCAAATACCACCGCAGTCAACTCAAGATCATGCGTGGGGTATTTCTTCTCGTGTATTTTCAGTTGTCTCGAGGCATAGGCTATAACTTTGCCCCGTTGCATCAAAACACAACCGAGCCCCGATAGTGAAGCATCAGAATAAACCACCATGTCTTCTACTCCGTCCGGCAATGTCAATACCGGAGCTTGAGTTAACTTTTCTTTTAGCGTTTGAAACGCTTTCTCTTGATCAGCACCCCAAATGAACTTTTCTTTCTTCCGTGTTAGCTTTGTTAGCGGCGACGCAATCTTGGAGAAATCTTGAATGAATCTCCTATAATATCCCGCAAGCCCCAAAAAGCTTCTAATTTCCGAAGGGTTCTTCGGAGAATTCCATTTTGACACAGCCTCTATCTTTGACGGATCCACCAATACTCCGTCAGCACTTATGACATGGCCAAGAAATTGTACCTCTCGTAACCAGAAGGCACATTTAGAGAATTTTGCATATAACTTCTCTCGTCTAAGGGTCTCTAACACTTCTTGTAAGTGATGTGCGTGTTCAGCTTCACTTTTCGAATACACCAAGATATCATCGATAAACACGATGACCGACTTATCCAGCATTGGCTTGCAAACCCGGTTCATGAGGTCCATGAAAGCCGCGGGTGCGTTTGTTAGTCCAAATGACATCACGAGGAATTCGTAATGTCCGTATCTCGTGCGGAAAGCCGTCTTCGGCACATCTTCTTCTTTGACCTTTAGTTGGTGATACCCCGATCTAAGGTCAATTTTTGAAAACCAATTCGCACCCTGTAGTTGATCGAATAAATCATCTATTCTCGGGAGCGGGTATCGGTTCTTTACCGTGAGTTTGTTTAACTCCCGGTAATCGATACACATGCGCATGCTCCCGTCTTTCTTTCTCACGAACAATACCGGTGCACCCCAAGGAGACACACTCGGCCTTATAAATCCCTTGTCAAGCAGGTCTTGGATTTGAGACATCAACTCTTGTAATTCCGACGGTGCAAGTCGGTACGGGGCTTTTGCTACGGGTTTCGCGCCCGGAATCAATTCGATCCCAAACTCTATTTCCCGTTCAGGCGGTATCCCCGGTAAATCCTCCGGAAACACATCTTCATAATCTCGTACTACCGGTACATCTCCAATATTTCGTGATTCTTTTTTCGGGCTCATTAGCGTATATCATGAATGCCCTGCATCCTCGCTTCATAAGCTTGTGGGCTTTCAACATTGAGCATACTATAGGGTTGCCTCCTTTTTCGCCATAAATGGTGACGTGTTTCCCGCTCGGTGATGTTAGTTTTATCTCTTTACGAAAACACACGATCTCTGCATGGTATTGAGATAGCCAATCCATCCCAACGACTACTTGAAATTCTCCCATTGGCATCGGGATTAGGTTTATCAAATATTCTTCGTCGTCAATACTCAGTTTACAATTTTTACATACATCATAAACAATAAAGCTCTTGTTATTACCTATCTCTACTTCTAAGGGCACAGGTAACTTTGTTAGAACAAACGAAGGATGTCGAATAAATCCATATGAAACAAAGGATTTATTCGCACCCGTATCAAATAACACGTGTGTAGGAATTGAATTTACAGCAAATATACCTGAGACCACGTCAGGTTCAACCTTTGCTTCTGCGGCAGTTAGTTGAAAAGATCTTGCCTTTGCTTTCGGGGCTTCACCTTTCGGTTCCTGCCCATCCTTCTTTCCAACCAGCTCCGGGCATTCCGACTTCTTGTGACCCGTTCGATAACAGTTGTAACAAACCGTCACTTTCTCCGGGCATGATATAGCCATATCTCCCGTTTTCTTGCATATGGGACAAGGCTTATCCTTGTAACGGCATTCGCCTTTATGACCCTTCCCGCAGATTCTGCAACTTGGCGACCCGCCTTTCGTATCATATATCTTTGCGCTTTCGTTTGTTCGTGCCTTTTTAGTAGGGCTTGGATTCACATCTTGTGCCCTTCGTTCACCCCGTTCTATGCTCTTTTTCAGTTCGATCTCCCTTTCCCGAGCAGCATTGACAATCTCGGTAAGGGTCTCGTATTTTGAAGGGGTTATGAACTCTCTATACTCCGCACTTAGCATGTTATGGTAGTAATAGACCTTTTGTTCTTCATTTGTCACCAAATCATCACAGAACTTTATCTTGTCCATAAACATCCCCGTGATCTTGTCTATGGATTCACCCTTGTGTCTGAGTTGCATGAACTCTTCCTTGATTCTATTTATGACCGCTTTGGGACTATGGTGTTTAAGAAACGACGTCTTAAACTCCTCCAATGTCATGGCCTTAGCCGCTTCACTTCCAATCTCCTTCTTTTTGTTATCCCACCAGTCTTTCGCTTGGCCTCTTAATTGACCCGTACCATAAGCTACGTAGTCATTTTCATCACAATGAGTTCTCTCGAATACTCCTTCTATATCACTTAGCCATCGTTGGCACACAATTGGATCAACCTCCCCATTATATATTGGTGGTTTACAGGCCATGAATTCCTTGTATGAATAAGGCTTTCGTCCACCATGCTTTTCCTTTGCTGAATTGGAATCATCTTCCAATTTCTTGATTCTCTCTTCTACTATTGATAAAACTGTGTTTTGAATTTTATCAATAAATCCCGACAAACTGTTTTCGATCGCCTTTCCAACCTCTTCGGCAATCACTTCTCTCATTTGTTCGGTGACTCTTGGCACCGCATTATCGTTACCTCCATCAGCCATCTCTATTTCTGAAATGTTTACATAGATTGTTAAACATTCCATTTATAACACATGCTTTACTTGTTTTGATTTAATCAAGCTCATAACTCGATTTAATCATTCTTGTTTCAATTCAATCAAGTTCGTGACTTGATTTAATCATTCTTGTTTCAATTCAATCAAGTTCGTGACTTGATTTAATCATTCTTGTTTCAATTCAATCAAGTTCGTGACTTGATTTAATCGTTCTTGTTTCAATTCAATCAAGTTCGTGACTTGATTTAATAATTCTTGTTTCATGCATTTCTTGTTTTTGAGTGAGCTTACACACTCTTTTCATGCATATTTGTTCATTTCTCATTTTCTACGTAGTACATAATTTATTAACAAAATAAGTTAGTTCTTACCGGACGATCGATCAAGCTTGAACCGAACACTTACTGACAACCTTGAGCTCTTATTACCAACTTGTAACACCCTTGTTATACTACTAGATTTAATAACATAAGACCTTGCATATCATGCCAAAATTTGAAGTTTACAAGAACTTACAAGACTCGAAAGTTTTAACTAGACACAACATTCACATATTGATCCTACGAAACCATATTCAAGACAGAAATTACAATTGTTTACATGGTTTTAAAACAAAAGATCAAGTGCGGAAGCGTTGATTTGAGTGTTCGGTTCTTCATCATTCGCTTGACCACCATCCGTAAGATCCACCTTGTTACCTATAGTCCAAATCTTTAAAATATTAGATCTGACACAGTTATATAGCACATAATTATAAAATCCAACATCAAAGTCTAAATAATAAAATAATAATTTGTTTTCTGGTTTCATCGTAACTTACGGTGTGACCGTAAGTTACGGTGGATTATGGAAGTCCCTGGTCACCGTAAACCAGAAGAAAACTACCGTAAATACATGATCCCTACCGTAAATTACGGTACTACCGTAATTTACGGTAGTAGCTGGAAATCCAACACTTGTTTGTTGTGTTTATTGTACCCAAAACCCAACCCTCGGATTTCACTTTTCTAACAACATATACATTGAATTCTCGTATTTCTAACATTCTATATAATAACCTATATCAAAGATCAAACCGTTATAATCCGGAGCATTACCATGCCTTGCTTGATTATTCGACCCGTTTGGCTCGTCTACGAAATTCCTTTCTTATGACGACAACCAACGAATTCTAAACAACTTTTGACCAATTATTCAACATAGCGACATTACCGCTTTCATTCATAGCAACCTTTATTCCAGATTTCCACTATGCGTATTACAATTATCAAAATCTACTAAATGTAACAAATCAAGTTACATACCTTATCGTACGCCCTTCAACCGCGAATCACCACCGGCTTGTCCACTCGACGTCCCGGTATCTTTTCCTATAGAGTTCAATTCAAGACATGTTTAGAACTCTCTTTAGACTTCACTTCGCATAATATACCAAAACATCATAATTATGCGTTAAAGCTTTTAATTTCTATTTTTAAGCCTTCTTTGAGGCATTTTCACAAACACCTTAAAGGCAGATTTATCACAAGATTATATGACAAGTTCCTAGCTTATCATTTAGCCCTAATTTCACTTCAATCAACATTTATATGATTGTTAGCTTCTAGATTTCTGGATTCACTTCCAAATCGTCAATTTACACAAAATCAACAATCTATTTCCTAGTGTTAATCAAATTACACATAATTCACAAATCACCTACAATGGTGTTCTTAGGTTTCACAAAATTTCTTATGGTTTCAACTTATATTGATCTAGGGTTTGTCCCTAAACACTATAGTTGTTCCTTAATCATCATAACACATACATGCAAGCTTAATTTCAGATTTTTCCCAATTCATGAGAATTTCAAATTCAGAGTTTTCCTTGAATTTTACATACCTTGGAATCCTCTTGTGATGAGGATCAATAATCTGTGCTCGGATTTTGATTTGGGACAGGATTTAACCTTCAATTTGAGAGTTCTAGTGATTTTAGGTTTTGTGAGAGTGGGGTGTCTCCCCTGCTCTTCTTTTGTGCGACCAGGCCTCTCAAAAATGGGGTTTTGGTTTAATTTTTATTAAAAACAATATTATAGTTTCAATTTTTAACAACTAAGGCCCCTCTACTATATTCAACATATAGTTTGTTAACTTTTAACCTTGTAATGAACCATTTCAAAGAAAATAACTAACTAGGTTAAAATTCCTAATTAGTAAATTCTCGTTATTTATACTTTATAATTTTAATATAAGGTTTTATATTTTCGGGGTGTTACATACTCCCAACTTTTCATTAGGATAGTTAGCTTCTAATACAGCTTATTTCTGAGCAGCTAACAACCTTTCATTCAAGCTGTTCTTCAATTCGATACTCTTGGCATTGATTCTAATGGGCTTAACTCTTTCTTTTCTGCTCAGAGCATCGGCGACTACATTTGCCTTGCCCGGATGGTATCGGATTTCACAATCATAATCATTCAGTGTCTCCATCCATCGACGCTGTCTCATGTTCAAATCCTTCTGATTAAACAGATGTTGAAGACTCTTGTGATCAGAATAGATCACACACTTAGTCCCATACAGATAATGCCTCCAAAGCTTTAGTGGAAATACAACGGCACCCAATTCCAAGTCGTGGGTGGTGTAATTCTTTTCGTGCACTTTTAATTGTCGAGAAGCATAGGCAATAACCTTGCCTTTCTACATGAGCACACATCCCATACCAGTGTGTGATGCGTCGCAGTATACCACAAATTCTTTGATCCCATCAGGCAATGTCAACACAGGTGCATTGCTCAACTTCTGTTTAAGAATGTCAAAGGATTCTTGATGCTTAGGACCCCAGTTAAACTTGATATTCTTGTGAGTTAGTGAAGTTAGGGGTGCTGCAATCCTTGAGAAATTCTCAATAAAACGCCTGTAATATCCTGCCAGACCCAAAAAGCTATGAATCTATGTGGGCGTCTTCGGCTGTTGCCAATTCATGATAGCGTCAATCTTAGCGGGATCCACTTGGATACCACGCTCACTAACTACATGTCCAAGAAATTGGACTTCACGAAGCCAAAACTCACATTTTGAAAATTTGGCGTAGAGCTTCTCATGCTGAAGGAGTTTAAGAATACAACGAAGGTGTTTCTCGTGGTCAGCTTGATTCCTTGAATAAATAAGAATGTCATCAATGAAGAAGATGACAAACTTGTCCAAGTAGGGTTTGCAAACGCGATTCATGAGATCCATGAATGCTGCTGGTGCATTAGTGAGCCCAAAAGGCATCACTAAGAACTCGTAGTGACCATAACGAGTCCTAAATGCAGTCTTGTGCACATCTTCATCTCTAACCTTCAGCTGATGGTAACCTGACCTCAAGTCAATCTTGGAGAAGTAACTTGCCCCTTGCAATTGATCAAACAGATCGTCGATCCTGGGCAAAGGATATCTATTCTTGATAGTAACCTTGTTTAGCTCTCGATAATCGATGCACAGACGCATCGATCCATCCTTCTTCTTCACAAACAGAATCGGTGCTCCCCAGGGAGATGAACTAGGTCGAATAAAACCTTTGGCCAACAAATCATCCAGTTGAGTCCTTAACTCTTTCATCTCAGTTGGTGCCAACCTATAAAGTGCTCTTGCAACTGGCGCTGCTCCAGGAATAATGTCAATTCTGAACTCTACTTGCCTATCTGGTGGTAAGCCAGGTAGTTCTTCAGAGAATACTTCTGGATATTCAAAGATGACAGGGATGTCTTCAATCTTGGGCTTCGGCTCATCAATAGTCACCTGTGCCATGTAAATGACACAACCCTTCTTCAAACACCTTGACGCTTTAAGCATAGACACCTGCTTAGGTAACCCATACTGAGTGTCTCCCTGTATGGTAAGTGGCTCACCATACGGAGTCTTGATCACCACTTGTTTTAGTCACAAACAATCTGGGCTTGGTTATGAGATAACCAATCCATGCCTATCACTATGTCGAAACCAGCTAATTTCAAAGGAAGCAAAGATAACGGAAAGGAGTGGTTCCTAATGGATATAAGACATCCATCTAACACGGTTGAAGCAGTTTCTACGGTGCCATTGGCTAATTCTACTTCATAATTCATGCTTAGGGTTCTAACAGGTAGATTTAATAACTTGCAAAACTTATCATCAACAAATGAATTATCTGCACCCGAATCAAATAATACCCTTGCATAAACATCATTAATAAGGAAGGTACCTGTTATCACGTTATCATCCTGAACTGCTTCCCGTGCATTCATTTGGAAGACCCTAGCATTGGTCTTCTTTCCTTCTTCTAGTTTCTTGGCATACTTTGGGCAGTTAGACTTGATATGCCCCTTCTCGTTACAGTTGTAACAAGTTGCATCCTTAATCTTTTTACAATCCAATGTCTTATGCTCTTTGGATTTGCATATCCCACATGCAATTGGCTTTGACTGCGATTTTGATTCAAACCTGCATTTTCCAAAATGACGCTTCTTGCAGGTTTTGCATTTAGGCTTCTCCTCCGATTGCTGATTACCCTTGTTAGATGATGCGTGTGAAGTGTGTATATAAGTTTAAGTATATTTTAAGCCCCTTTACACTTTCTTTAGCCAAGTTTTAAATTTATAAAACACGATATTTACTAACACTAAACACACATATGGGCAAGTGCACCCATCGTGAGCATAGTATAGTGTTGGTAAGATACCGAGGTCGTCCAAGGACACAAGAGCTTTTAATACCGGTTTATCCTCAACGTCTAATCAAATCAAAAGTTTAGAAAAATGTTTTAAACTAAGAAAAAAAATAAAAACTAACTAAAAATGCTGAAAATAAAAATAAAAGAAAAACATATAGACAAGATGAATCACTTGGTTCCGACTCGTGTTTAGTGTAACCTTTGATTATTTCCGCACTTTTGCACTATTTAAGAGATTATCTTAGTTATTGTAGTAGGCCCCTCTTTTGGAGGTGACGTTACCCTCAACCCAGTAGTTTGAGTCAGCAAGGATACAATCCTAAAGGGTTGGATTATTGAAAGATAATTAATTAAGTTATTAATGCCAATTATGGTAGACCCATCTTTTGAAGGTGACGTTACCCTCAGCTAAGTAGTCTGAGTCAGCAGGGATACAGTCCTAAATAGCCGGGTTATAGTATTAATAGTAGCTTACATATGAGGGGATCAAAGAGTTTGGACCCCCGCCATCCAATACCGTTAAGTATTGAAGGAGGTCCTACTAAATTTGACCCAGGTCCTTGCAGGATCTATACACTGAACAAGGCAATACTTTTACCAAACCGTTCCCTTAACCCCCGACCAGGTAGCCAACATACCTCCATATAGACCGTGGAGATATGAATGGTGAAAATCTTTTATTTTATATAGACAGTAAAATAATGCCAAGACACCACGGACAAACAACAACAACAACAACAGCCATACCCAGTAAATCCCACAAATAGCAAAGCTACTTATAGGGTCTGGGGAGGGTGGGATGTAGGCAGACCTTGCC
This sequence comes from Helianthus tuberosus, assembly GCA_030545235.1. Classification (NCBI taxonomy): domain Eukaryota; kingdom Viridiplantae; phylum Streptophyta; class Magnoliopsida; order Asterales; family Asteraceae; genus Helianthus; species Helianthus tuberosus. The sequence goes on from JARYGA010043109.1 coordinate 8,346, forward strand.
TCTATCCATAGGGATAGAGAGGCTGCTTCCAGAGAGACCCTCGGCTCGAAAACACCACGGACAAACGATAAGGAAAAAGCACCTTCAACATAAGAAACTAGTTATTAAAGTCATTAATACAAAACCAAGTAAAAAGTGCGAAAAGATTAAAAATAAAAAGTATTACACTAGTCACTTTGTCTTCACCAAGTGATGTAAGAGACTTAGGCAAACATGGCCTTGATTGTCAAGAACTCTTACGATCAATCTTGGATCCCGAGACGACTCACACACTCTATGATGGAAAATGGATGATGGTGGTGGATGATGGTGTTATGGTGGTGGTGGGTGGTGGGTGAAGTGTGAGAGAGGTGGTGTGCCAAGGGATGGTTTGAGCTTGAGCCAAGCACTCCTATTTATAGGCTGAACAGAGGCTCGGGCACGGCCCCGTGTCCACATCCTTCTCTCTCTTCATTTAATGCAGCTTGTCTGTATTAGTTGACCACGCCCCCGTGTCCGCTGAGCACGACCCCGTGTGGAGAAGCATATCCGTACTATCAAGATTTTCCTGGATTATGCGAATCTTATAGTTGACCACGGCCCCGTGTCCGCTGAGCACGGCCCCGTGGTGGGCAATAGAAGCTTCTAACACTTTGTCTTTTCTGCTGACACTTGGGCACGCCCCCGTGCTCACTGAGCACGGGGCGTGTTCAGTCTTCTGTTTTCTTGTTTTGCTTGGGAAGATGCTGTCGTGGGGTCGGGCATGTGTAACATCCCGAAAATACAAAACTTTATATTAGAATTATAAAGTGTAACAAAAACAAGAATAAGCTAACTAGGATAAATAACCCAGTTAGTTAGAAGTCTTGTAGTAACACATGAATGAGTTAAAAAGCCAAAGATATAAACTAAATAAGAGTGGAGGGGCCTAGGTTGTCAAAATTGAAACTTGTATTACTAATATTTGATAAAAACAAAACCAAATACCCCATTAGAGGGCTCTGGTCGATCAAGAACAACAGGGGGCGACACCCTCACTCTCAAAAACCCTAACTTCCATTAAAACTCTCAATTGAAGGCCTAAATCAAGCTAAAATCGAAATCTGAACATGGAATCGTGATCACCTCGTCAAGGGGATCATAAGGTATGTCAAATTAGGTTATTTTAGTTCAACCCAAATTCTTGCATGTGATTGAAATCGAGTGTTGAGCTTGATTATGTGTTGTAAACACGAAATTGGAAGGTGATATAAGGTTTAGGGACAAATCCTAGACGATTTCTTGTTAAAATCTTGCATGATAATTGTAAGAGTCAAAATCACCATAGTGGACGGTTAATAAGCTAGTAGAACTTGATAAACACTAGGATTAAGACTCTTGTTCTAGTGTAAACTGAAATTGTGAGATAATCTCTAAAATTATTGATGTTAAAATATGGGTATATTGTCTTTTTGAAGTTAATTTGGGTGGTAAATTCAAGTTGTGAACTTGGTTTAGATCATGTAGAAATTTGACCCGCAAGGTGTTTGATAAAACGCCTAAATGAGGGCTAAAATGTTAAAAGTTGGGTAAAAACGCAGATTTGATCATTGTAGAGAATTATGCGTTAAAGCTTGTGAAAGAGTTCTAAACTTATTGTGAATTGAACTTTTTAGGCGAAGAATCTGGAACGTCAAGCGGACAAACCGGAGGTGATACACGCTTGAAAGGTGTGCTTTAAAGGTACGTAAATTCGGTTTCGTTACAATATACTTAAACAATAGTCTTAGAAATGTTGATGAGTTTGTAGTGTCAAATGTGAGTTTGGTATGTCATAGAAGTGACGAAGTTCACTCGACAAATCAAGCGGGTCAAAAGGTTAGTTAGTTATGTTGGTTGACAATATGAATAATTGGTCATTTTGGAATGTAAATAAAGTGATGTAGCTCACTAGATAAAGAAACGGGTTAGAATATTTGTGGTAAGAAGTTTGGTATGTTGATGAAATGGTGAATTCCATTAGACAATCAAACGGGTTAAATAACGATCGAAATGTTATTGCTTGAAGTGACTTAAATGTCACTAATTAAGTTGGAATTATTAGAGCGTAAATCATGGAATGATGTGATATGCATAAGGTTGACAAGCCCGGGAATGGGTAATTATGGTTAGAAACCAATTTTGATAAATTATACAAGTATGCAACTTGATTCGTACATTGAGTAATTTGATAACTAGAGCAAATTTAGTTGCGTTGTAGAATAAGGTAGCGTTGATTGAATGACAATGTTCGTTAATTGAAATAATAGGTTAAGAATTGGTTAGAAGTCGTTTGGTAGTCATCATAATGGAGGATTCCGTAGATGAGCCAAACGGGTCGAATAATGGTGAAATGGTATTGTTATAGATATTAATAGTTAGCATAGGCGGTTATAATCTTACGAGCATGAAACCATGAGATTGGTAATAAAATGCCGGTGATAATAAGCCCCGGAAGTTGGGTAAAAAGTGCCTATGTTTACTATTAAAAAGTGTAGTAAAATGAGTGTAACTTGAATGGGTCGAATAAATGCATAGTGATTTTTAGTCATTCAGTCTGTAAACTAAATTCTCGGTATAGAAATTGAAATAGGCACGTTGGTATTGAATTTACAGACGCATAGGAAAAAGAATCACCAAAAACGGACTTACGAGTCAAAAGTTATGGTCATTTTAAGATAAAAATGAAAATTTCCGGAACTGGCAGCAAGTGCAGGATTCAGCAATAAACCTGCTGGAAAATGTAATCCCCCGCGCCACGCGGGGGAGACACCTTGAACTGGCCCGACACGCGGGGTCGCCCGCGCCACGCGACAAAGAGAGCAGATCCTGGCGTGACACGCGATAGGATCAGTTGTGAAATTTTATTTTAATTCTTATGAATTGATGTCGGAACTTGTTTATATGTAATATATAAATGTCAAAACTAATATTTTTAGTGGTTTTGACCATAGGTGGCAATGGGGATCTTACGGATGGCGGTCAAGCATATTTTTGAAGAACCGAATACACACTTTTGAAGCTTCCGCAATTATCTTGTTTTGTTTTGTAAAAAGACAAAGTGGAATATGTAAATATTTCGAACTATGTTTTAGAATGTTGTAAACACATTTAAACACTCAAGATGCAAAAGTTTTTGATAAGTGGCATTTTCTCCTAAAATGCTTACTTTAATTATATATATTAACGTTAAATTAGTATGGGTGTTACAAGTTGGTAATCAGAGCTCAAGGTTGTTAACAAAGTGTGTTCGGTTCAAGCTTGATCGATCGTCTGGTAAGAATTAATTGCTTTAGTAGACTTACTAGAATACTAGAAAAAGAAAATTTGATTTGATATGCACGGGAAGTGCGTGTTTACACACTCAAACCCGGAAAAGTGCATTAAGCATAAATGGTTTAAGCAAGTGGTGAACTTGGCTAGATCAAAATGAATGACGCATATGTCATAAATGAAATGTTTAACAATTAGTGTAAACATTTCAAATTCAAGATGACGGAAAGATGGGAGGAGTGTATAAATACGCTCGAACCCAGGAAAATACACTAAGTAAGAAAGGTAAGGCAAGATATATACTTGACCAAACCGAAAAAGAATAACACATTACTTATGATTAAGTAAGAGTGATATAAATTTCCGTATAATAAGATGGAAATGAATTAAATAATTATTGATAAATTGTGATGGATGTTTCAGTTAAAGAAATGTCTAGTGTAACCGGAGATGATTCGACATCTCAATTGACTGAACAGATGAAAGCTAAGATTTCCGAGGCGGTCGGAAAAGCTCTAGAAAATAGTCTATCACAGTATATTGATAGATTACAAACCACAATCGTGCCGGTGGTGAACAATATGATGACTGAATTGAAATACAGCATACTACAAGAAATAGAAGAAAGGAGGGTGTTGGATATGAATCCAAGATCCGTAAAGAAGTCTAAGTATAATAAAGCTTCCAAGAAGGGGGTTACAAAAAGTGTGTTACATCAGTGCGGAGTTTGTGGAAAAATTCACAAGGGCACATGTGGTAAGCCAAGACATAAAAAGTCTAATTGTCCAGAGAGGCTCAGAACCAAGGACACAGCTGACACAAGGTCTGATGCCCAGAAATCAAGGACAAAGTTGTTTTATATAAGAGCCACGGAGGCTAAAGCTGAACTTGATGTCGTTTCAGGTATACCCTTGTAGATTAAATTTCAGTATGAATTTTTAATTATTACGAGTGCAAATAAATCGTTTGTTTTATACCGATTTATTTAACATCCTACATTAGTGTTAACGAAATTACCAAGGCCTTGAAAAATAGAAATAGATAATAATAAAAGTTCTATTGTTTATAAGAGGTGCTGAAACTGTACGTTGAGCATCGAGGTAAAAGTAATCTCGATAGATATTGCAATGGGAAGGATTGCGTGTACACTCGAACCCGGGAAATTAATGAAGTGAATAAACCTTGTGTTGGGAAGGAGTGTAATTACACTCGAACCCGGAAATTGCAATAATAATAAATGGCGAAGACAAGGTTATAGACTTGGTTGAACTAAAAAAAACGCGTAGGAGTGTCAATTACATCAACAAATGATGTGGATAAATTTCATGCAACGATAAACAATAATAAAATTAAATGAATTAATTTTGTTATTGTTGCAATAGGATTAAGGTTAAAGATAAGAAATTAAGACTCGGACCGAGGATATCCGCGAAAAAGAAGTTAAATGAATGATACGTATTATTCGCTATTATGAATAATAAAGTATCAATAAATGCAAATTTAGAAACTTGGGTAGGGGTAACCATCCAAGTAATACATTATTAATCGAACCCTCATGAGGAAGAACAGTGATTGCAGTAATGGATGTGATTATATAAAAGCCTAGTAAAATAAACTTTATGAAAGTGTTAGAATAAGAACGGGTAAACCCCAAAAGCCGTATAACCATGACAGTGGTTTACCAAATAAGACTTGAGAAATGGGCCTTCGGAACATTAGCAAAAGAAATAGACCTAAGGGTCGCTAACAACAGAAAGGTGGTGTTCGAATCAAATAAGCAAAATGCTTGATAATAAAGGTAAACGGAAGCCGGATAATGGGAGCATATTACATTAAGGTAATAAGCCCAAGGGAAGGGATAAGAATCAAGGTAATTAAAAATTATAAACTAACAAACAAGAATGTTAAGGCACAAGGATAAAGTTTGACTATTATAAGTAATAAAGTTCATCAGAACAAGTCAAACAAAATAAATGGAAGAACTATGGAATCGGTGGAATAAAGGCGACAGGTTACGTTAATACCACCGAATAAATCAAAACGAAATCTTAATGCATGTCAGAATGATGACTCTAATAATGACTTCGGTAAAATAACCGATAGATGGGTAGGACTACGGATATATGCGTAAACCAAGAGACGGTGACGCAGATTAAAAGTCAAAAGACTCGGATTAAGAGATGATGGAATTTCGCAAAACAGAAATTTCGATAGTTATGTTCGACTATTGCAATGCTGGATGGACTGAACAAAGTATAATATCTGATATTCCGAGTAAGCGCGAAACGAATAATGGAAGTATGAAATATTACTGAACCTATGTGATAGGTCGTAAAAGAAAATGGAAAGGAAAACGCAAACTAATAAAACCGGAGTGTTAAAAACCATTAAGAGAAAGAACCCAGGTAACGGGTTGAAAGGTAATAGAGGCATAAACCAAATAACGGTATGAGTAAAATAAACCGACGCGAAGGACACATGAGAAGTCATAGAGTCGGAAAGATAATCCGAAAGAAAATGAGTGTAGCCTTAGACTACGGTCAAGATCAAACGGATAGAAGATGATCCATGGGATCACCATAACCTCCAAATTATAAACAATGTAAAGACCCACGGGAACAAAATGACCTTTGGGTCGCAAATACAATTGGAACATACTAAGGGGGGGGGGGGTCTCACCCTGAAAAAGTGAAGACCTAATAGAATAGTCTACAAGGCTAAGTAAAGGAACCTACGGGTCATAATATAAAGCGTGGAGAACCAATTATGATCTCTCGCGTAAAATGATAATCCCGAAGAATAATTCTTGTCGTCAATTCCTGGATATGATTAATCGACATGGTTAAAGAGAAAAACATTAAACTAAAATTTAGTTTTAGTAAAGAAATGATGTTCTAACACCTAATAATACCAAGAGAGAGATTAGAAAAAGGGTTAGCACTAAAGAATATAGGTCTAACGCCGATAGGTGTAAGATGATGCATTCAAAGGAAGATTCATAATAATGAAAAGCTGACATAAACCTAAACATGACGTGATGTGATCACGGACATAAAAGGGATACGAAATACAGCCACGTTACAATACGAGTTATTGGATGTGAAATTATAAACACGCAAGATGCCGATGACGACATTATAGTATACCCAAATAATGAGGTATGGGGTAAAATGGTGACCAATTGGTCAAGGCGATAAAACAAGTTATAGTCAAAATAATGCTGTGACCTATGTAGAGCACATGTCAATGTAAGATTAGCGTGAAGTAAGTATGCTGACGGACTCAGTGACTGGATGGTCAAGAGACAACCCGGTCAAATAGGCGACAAAGATAGGAAATAGATGATAAAAGGTTACGGTCCAGTAGGACATATGCCTAAAACACGAACATGTAAATACGAATAAAAACCTTATGCCGGACAAGAAGGAATGCCTTAAAAAATGAAACTAAGACGGTTAGGTTCAAACCAAAGGCCTACTTAAAGAAGGTTTCGGGGACGAAACCCTTTTTAAGGGGGGTGGACTTGTAACATCCCGAAAATACAAAACTTTATATTAGAATTATAAAGTGTAAAATAAACAAGAATAAGCTAACTAGGATAAATAACCCAGTTAGTTAGAAGTCTTGTAGTAGCACATAAATGAGTTAAAAAGCCAAAGATATAAACTAAATAAGAGTGGAGGGGCCTAGGTTGTCAAAATTGAAACTTGTATTACTAATATTTGATAAAAACAAAACCAAATACCCCATTAGAGGGCTCTGGTCGATCAAGAACAACAGGGGGCGACACCCTCACTCTCAAAAACCCTAACTTCCATTAAAACTCTCAATTGAAGGCCTAAATCAAGCTAAAATCAAAATCTGAACATGGAATCGTGATCACCTCGTCAAGGGGATCATAAGGTATGCCAAATTAGGTTATTTTAGTTCAACCCAAATTCTTGCATGTGATTGAAATCGAGTATTGAGCTTGATTATGTGTTGTAAACACGAAATTGGAAGGTGATATAAGGTTTAGGGATAAATCCTGGACGATTTCCTGTTGAAATCTTGCATGATAATTGTAAGAGTCAAAATCACCATAGTGGACGGTTAATAAGCTAGTAGAACTTGATAAACACTAGGATTAAGACTCTTGTTCTAGTGTAAACTGAAATTGTGAGATAATCTCTAAAATTATTGATGTTAAAATATGGGTATATTGTCTTTTTGAAGTTAATTTGGGTGGTAAATTCAAGTTGTGAACTTGGTTTAGATCATGTAGAAATTTGACCCGCAAGGTGTTTGATAAAACGCCTAAATGAGGGCTAAAATGTTAAAAGTTGGGTAAAAACGCAGATTTGATCATTGTAGAGAATTATGCGTTAAAGCTTGTGAAAGAGTTCTAAACTTATTGTCAATTGAACTCTTTAGGCGAAGAATCCGGAACGTCAAGCGGACAAACTGGAGGTGATGCACGCTTGAAAGGTGTGCTTTAAAGGTACGTAACTTCGGTTTCGTTACAATATACTTAAACAATAGTCTTAGAAATGTTGATGAGATTGTAGTGTCAAATGTGCAGGATTCAGCAATGAACCTGCTGGAAAATGTAATCCCCCGCGCCACGCGGGGGAGACACCTTGAACTGGCGCGACACGCGGGGTCGCCCGCGCCACGCGACAAAGAGAGCAGATCCTGGCGCGACACGCGACAGGATCAGTTGTGAAATTTTATTTTAATTCTTATGAATTGATGTCGGAACTTGTTTATATGTAATATATAAATGTCAAAACTAATATTTTTAGTGGTTTTGACCATAGGTGGCAATGGGGATCTTACGGATGGCGGTCAAGCATATTTTTGAAGAACCGAATACACACTTTTGAAGCTTCCGCAATTATCTTGTTTTGTTTTGTAAAAAGACAAAGTGGAATATGTAAATATTTCGAACTATGTTTTAGATGTTGTAAACACGTTTAAACACTCAAGATGCAAAAGTTTTTGATAAGTGGCATTTTCTCCTAAAATGCTTACTTTAATTATATATATTAACGTTAAATTAGTATGGGTGTTACAGCATGTCACGTTTGCTCCCTTTCTTGTATTTATGTTAGATTTTGCTGTCTTTTTGCTTCTTTTGTTAATTTGAGCTCATTTAATCCTGAAAATACAAAAGGAAGACAAAAGCACACTTTTTCCAACATTAGTACTAAAAAAGGGTTAGTTTTATGCCACAATTGATGTAATTTATTTGTTGCATTTTGCACACATCATTAGACCCAAACTTCTTCTTGTGGTCTGTGTTTCTCTTACGCTTCTTATCAGAACGTCGTGAGTCATCATCCTCACGTTTCCTTTTTCCTTCTTCATAGCTCTTAAGCGATCTCAGCCTGACCGCATCTAGAGTAAGGGATAAAGATAAATCAGCTGCCGACCTAAAAGTAGTAGGTCGAGATGCCTTCACACTGGCTTTGATCTCCGAGGCTAAACCCCCAATGAAACGGGCTATTCGTTTTGGTTCTGGGGTCACCAAGTAAGGAACCAATCGATACATAGTCTTAAAACTCGTGAGATATGCCTGACAGTCTAAGTTCTTCATAACCAATGACAAAAAGTCAGTCTCGATCTTCTCAACTTCATGTTGAGGACAGTAATTCTCCTTGATGAGAGCAACAAACTGATCATATGTCAGATTGTACAATGGGATCTTTCTAGTAGCTTGGATTAAAGACCTCCACCAAGCTAGGGCTTCACCTTTAAATGACTGAGACACATACTTCACAACATCCCTATCCGCACAACCACTGTTGTCTACCACAATATCCATTTCGTCTAGCCACGTCATGCAGTCAATGGCTCCATTTTCCCCAGTGAAATCCCTGGGCTTGCAGGAGACAAAATACTTATAGGAGCAGGTCTTTGTACGTGGCTCTTGATCAAATACAATCTTCTTAGACGGAACACTGTGCTGATTTGAGGAGTGTCGGTCATCATCCTTTTTCAACTCATGAGTTTTAGATGGTGGCTTGCTATGAGCCACATAGTGAGTCTTAGGGTGTGATTTAGAATAAGGTTCGGATAGGGTCTTGCTCCGAGTACAACTCGATTCATTGTCTCGTCTATCCAGAACTCGAGTAACGGCATTGTCTATCAATGCCTGCAATTCTGCACCAGCTATGTTGATTCTGGTGTTATCATGATTTTCCAGAGGGTGACTGTTGACTTCTTCAGACTCTGCCATGTAGCTTGATTGCTACATAAAATGATGACAATGATTTATTTAAAGGTTTACAACAGAATTGTCACCTCGATAATTTATTAACCATGGTATTAATAAACCATATTGGTTAATTTGTTAAGCATATATATTCAGGATATTCATTATATTTATCCTTAATTTAATAAAATATAATTATGGCACAAAAAGGCCAAGTCACATGGACAATTTAAATTATAAGCCATGATCTTATAGGATCGAGGCATTAAGGCTTGAACATAGTTCATTACCTTTTCTTGACAGAGAGTCGTAGACTACAACTGTCTTTAGTGTCAAAGGACATTAATTATGGCCCGTAGGCACCTCATCACTAATGGATGATTAAATAAAATAGATAAAAGGAAAAGAATTGGAAGAATCCAATATAAGGATGACTTATGCGATTTTATCGAATCACATTTGTCAGGAGTGTTAACATGTTTTCAGATGTTAACAATGATCTGAATCTTAATAAGGAACTACCATCATGGCCCTGTCTTAATATGACACATGGGCTAGGTTTTGCTTTTAAGATTTTATTTAATAATGGCAGATCTTATAAAAGGAATGATATTTTTATTTATTTCATATATTATTTTCATGCATATAATGATAATTTAAATTCAACACATTCCATAATTAAATAAAAGAGTACATGAATGCCCTAAACGGGACTTTAACAGAAAGGACTTGCCCACGCAGGGGCTAAACTGGAAATATAAATCCTCACAGGGACTGAATACATAAATAGATGTCCACGCAGGGACTTGATTGAAACAAGGAAATTACAATACAAATAAATAAATAAGGAATCTTCAAAAATCCCTTTTCTTCTTTCCCTTGATTAGATTCGCCAGATCCTTGAGAAATCCACGGTGGTTCCTACGCTCTTCTTGGACCTCCCGTTCCACCTGGCTCAACCTTTGAAGAATCTCCTCTTGCTGCAGCGGTGGAATCTGCGGTGGCTGATCCTGCGGAGGTTGAGGAGGTGACGGGTATTGGTAAGCATAGGCCGGGTATCCAGTCCCCCAGGGAGCTCCATAGGGCCCCTCGGGATGGAGAGCATTGTAGTTCGCCGCTACCAGGTATGAGTCAACTTCGGCGTAGTTGTAGTTGGTATGGGCTGGCTCCTCAAAAGGGTTATACGCCGCTGCACTGGCGTATGAAGGAATCGGGTTATCGAAACCCATTGGTGGTGGTGCGACTGGCGCAGAGTCCACCTCAGAGACGGGGTTTGAAGGCCCACCCATCTGCGGGTCTTCATAAAGTGGTGGTTAGTGACTGCCACTGGAGTGTTGAGGGGTGCTGATGCGAATACCCCCTTGCACGGACATTCGTGCGTTTGATCTTCTACGCCTCGGTGGCTCCGGAGGCGGTTGCTGCTCTGGCGGCGGTGATGGCGGTGGAGTGACCACTACAAAACATGAATCCCCCGAGAAATCCTGCTGCTGCTGCTTAGACGAGTTGTAAGAGGGAGTAAACATCCAGTCGTATAGGGCAAACCTTGCCTCATAGCTGTCTGGACCACGATAGGGTGATCCATAAAAAGACGACCCATCCGATATTTCGATGGGGTGAGTCGGTATCCCAGACGGTGGTTCGGCGGGATCCGGATCATCATCCTTCTCCATGTCCTGAGCTTCAGGGAAATGGTCATCGGGGCCCAATGGGTTAAAACCCATTGGTTCTTGTACCTGGTTGGCCGGGTTAAACCGGCTTTGGAAGAACGGGGTCAGTTCTTCAAAGGCGCGGTGCAACCCTGACCGCTGCAGTGGTAGGTAAAAGTGATACGAATCGTTGGGCTCGTTCTCCGATTGTGGCTCAAAAGAGTGATGGTAGGAGGGTGATGAACTTAGCGAGATAGATCGCCTCGCGGGCTCCAAATATGTCCTCCAATCTTCTTGGGGACTCGTGCTCATTGTTACAGATGGAGTTCGCCGGGGGGAAGGTCCGGCCTCATGATCATGGCTAGTGAATGGCGCCATTCCTCGTCCTCCTCTTCGAAACCTTGGCGGCATTTTGTTGAACCTGTTGACACAAACAAAAGAGATGTCACACCCCGACCATGTAGAACATACAAAACGTGGCGGAAACGTCGGGGAGTGTTGTAACAGAATTAATTGTTTCAAATCCAAGGCAATTGAAGTTTCGTTTTATTGATTAAAAGTGTTACAATGTCTTAACAAACAAAGAAATACAACATAATTAACTAGTCTTGCATCTTTTATTGTCACTAAAGCCCAAGTCTGCCTATGTGTATCTTGAACATCTTATGCAACAGCTCCTGAAAAACACATGTGAAAATAGGTACGTCAGCATAAAAATGCCTGTGAGATACATAGGTTTTGTGAAAATAGGTTTCATGACTTATGTTTGAGAAAATGTTTAGTCATAAACCTTGTAATTTGCTTTGTTTTGTAAATCATTTGAAAAACAATGAGTTCAGATGATATGTATAAATAAGTAAATAATGTATGGTTAAATAAATAACCATGTAAGATGAGTTTGTATAAGATAAGTTGTTTGTAAAACAATGTCTTGTGAAAAGTATGTTATTTGTATAAAATGTTCTATGTCTCAAACTGAAATGATTCAAATAACGCTACAATATGTAATACCATACAAACACTTATATATAGGAAGTACCAGCGGCGTATCCACCATGCTTGTATCATATTACACACGCATCGTTACTTAATCATTTAATCAAACCAAACCACCAAAGTAATGTTTAACAATAGTAGAAGTGTTTATGTATGGTCAAATACGGTTCACACGGTTCGCAGATACAAACGGTTCACAGATACAAACGGTTCACAGATACAAACGGTTCACTGATACAAACGGTTCACTGATACAAACGGTTCACAGATACAAACGGTTCACAGATACAAACGGTTCACTGATACAAACGGTTCACAGATACAAACGGTTCACAGATACAAATGATTACAACGGTTCACATAGTCAAATAGTTATAAACGGTTCAAAATGTAATATAATATGTTCATACACTGGATGAGCATATGCAACAAAATGTAATGTAAAACAATGTACTAAGTATGCACACAATGGACATACATAGCATAAAATGTAATGAAATCATGTACTATAATGTACTAACGAACATAGCAGGTGTATGATGTGAAAACGGGAAAGCATGAATGTAACAAGTAGGCACATGTGTTTCACCCCAAAACAGTTTGGAAAAACAGTAAAAGAGGGGTCTATGTACTCACTTGAGATTGCTCAGAAGTCCTAGGATAACCACCAAGCAAAGCTAGAGATCACGGAATCAAACGGCACCTACTATAGGTAACTACATTAATAAACCGGACCTAAATCGGAGGATCGGGTAGCATTAGGGTTTGTAAACCAAACGAGTGTAGAGACTCGTGTCATTTGGTTTAACAAAGCCTACATACTAAATGAAACTTAACCTAAGTGTTTTCGACCCATTACGACCCGTTTAGGTAGCTTATGCTACTTTAACGCGTCGTTCGCGTGAAACGCGTTCGGACCGCCTAACTAGCCCTATGACAAGTGTTATATGCCTAATCATATTACATAATCAGTTATGTGACAAAGGTTTAGGTTACATATGCTTAATTACCAATTATACATGAAAAGGGTATTCTGGTAATTTACCTAAGGCATATAAACTACCTATCATACAACTACTTAAACGATGTGACCATAGGGTATAACCTCGGAAGGTTATTCCCTACCTACTATGGTCACCTAATGTGTTTGGTCGGATCCTAATGATCGACCAAACTGGGCCGGGTTCGAGGGTATAGGCGATTTATTAGATCGCCTACCCTACGACCCTAGACAACGTGGTAATCAGTGGGCATAGTCCCAAGGGACTATAACCAACGTGATTACACTCACGTTGCGAAGTTCAAACAAACTTCGCATTGACCATAACTGGTCAATGTAGAAAGTCAAACAAAGTTTGACTTTCAGACTCGAAAGACTCGAAAAGCAATAAAAGAACGAAAGAATACTTACGAAGGGTCCCCGAATGCTAATCTCGATCCAAGAATCTCAGGTATGAAACAATGGTTTCAACTTAGAGTTCCTAAGATCAAGATTCTAGTGATTTTAGCAATGGGGGTGGATGGGTATTTATAGGAATACCCGAACCGTTAAGATCGCTTGTCGAATATCGTGCCTTAATCGTATCCGTACAAGTGTCGGAAAGTTATGGTGCCTAAATTCCATCCTTATCAGCTGACTAAGCATGTTAGAATGTGTGGTTGTGAATTAAACAGCTGTTTATACATCGAATCTGGTCCCGAAAGTGCAAAACTGATATTTCTGCCCAGATAAGGCGCTCGCGTAGCGCGACGGTAAAGGCCCTATGCAGTCGCGCTACGCCACCATGCACCAGCTTCAGAAAAGTTTCAAAATTGACAGTTTTGGTCCCTGTGGTGTTTTAAGGCCTTTTTCGATGCGTTTGAACCCCGTTAACCTCATTTTAAGGCTCTAAAATGAAGTTAAAGTATAGGGAACTCAAAACATGCTCAAAAATATGCCGGAGGTTGGTTCGTTTGGCCGTACGGACGCGATGTTCGCTTAATTACGACGGAATGCGCATAAGCGCGAAAAACGATCCAAATGACGTGACGAATGGATTTTTCTTATGCCAAACACTAAAATAAAATATTATAGTGCTTACATAAATTTTTGGATGTCCGGATGTATTCAGAACGTAAGTTATGCGCGAAAATGCAAACTTGTGCACTTTTTGACACTTTTAGTCCCTGAATGACACAAAAGTTTATTTTAGCATACCGAACACCTCAGAGCCTTTTTCTAAGCTATGTAAAGGATATTTATGGTATGTTTAACTTATGGTCATGTTCCGGAATGTCTGTTACAGTTCAAATTGGCATACTTTCGCAGTTTGTCAACTTTAGTCCCTGTAAGCGATTTAACTTTGATTTCACCACACCAAACCTTCCAAAACTTATATCTAAGTTATGTAAAGGTTATTTAAGGTATGTTAAGCCTATTTCACTATTCCGGAATGTTCGTTGCATTAAACTGGTTATATTTACGCATCAGTGCGCGTATAACCTTCCAGAAAGCGATTTAGAGTTTGAAATCGAACAAGAGTTGATATGTGCAAACGATACACATATTTTTACAAATCCCAAGTATGAAATACAATATTTCATTGGCTTGGCAGTTGTTTGATGGTCGCAGTGACACGGGTGTCACAAGAGACAACAAGGAAAAACAATAAAGGACAAAATAAAATAATTTAGGATTTGTCCTAAGTTCTTTGTCTAGACTCGGAAGTCGAGGACTGTGCAACTGTGTCATTGAGATTAAACACAAAAGGCTAGTGTTTAATTCACTCAATGTTGGCTCTGATACCAACCTGTCCCACCCCGATATTTCCACGTATTACCGGTGGGCCCGGTGGAGAGTATGGTGACGTAGTTGATATCATCATAGTCAATAATCACAATTTAAATGCACAGCGGAAGCTAAAGATAATAATCATTGCAAACTGAATGAAAGTAATATCATTTATTACAAAAACGGTTGTAAGGGATCCACAGGCGGATCAAGATAAAAGAACATTGTTCAACATATTTATAGGCATCTAAGCTTGCAAGACTCTTTATTGATGCTAGGAGTGGCCAGCCTATTTCGCTTAGTACCTGCACTTAACCTTTTTGGAAAATACGTCAGTTTACACTGGTAAATACAATTAACCGACTCATTTTGAAAAGAGTTTAAGAAAATTAATTTGAATGCACATGGCACAAAATATCTTTTATAACTTGGGACAATTATTTTAAAAATAATATTGTATACAGATTTATATGTTTGCTGTCTGTCAGGGCCGGTTAGAAGAGCCGGACAAGATTAACTAACACGCCACAGGTATAATATCCACAAGGAATTTCCTTATTGTGGAGTACCTATTATACATACGCAACTGTCAGGTGTATGCCTACACCCCGTGCTTAAGTCGTGGCCATTTCAATGAATGAGCAAAAAGTTTTTGATCAGTTTATAAAGTTCAAAATATTTTATTTATCATATAAAATCAGTAGCAAAAAGTTTGGTACCAAAATATTATGTAAAACTCATTTTATTAGCAAAAAGGGTATAACCGACATTTACCGAATCAAGGCAAGAACCCTATGTTATGCTCTACTTAAAAATAAATAAAAATCTTCAAAAACCCCAAAATATTATATTACATCAGTGGGTAAAAAGTTTGGTGTAAAAATTAAGGTTTAGACAGGCTTTATGCTAATAATGCCGTTTAATTAATAAAAAGCTTTCTAATTACGATATTGAGCATAACTCCTAATTTAGACCTCAAACTGATGTCAAATTTTTAGGATATGTTTATAAATCAGTGATAAAGGTTTTTGTCCTCTCACAATTTCAAAAATCTCGTTTTTAAGGTCAAAAGGGCATAATGGTTAACATTTAGGCATATAACGGAAACATGCAAATGAATCGGATAAATTAGGAACCAAGTTGTATAATCTCAGAGGGTTATACTAACCTATAACCTGGTCCTAATGGAACTTTAAGGCATGTCTAAACTAAGCTAAATTGGGTCAGAACTGAAAGTCAAAGCAAAAGTCTACTTTTGCTACTTTCGGCTCCGAACCGAGCCTAAACTCAAAATTGTCGGGTTGAACAAGCTTAAACATGTTCTTACATTAATTACCAAGTTATACAAGTGTTAAAACAGGTTTCATAGCTTCTACATTGCTAATTATGATTTTATTCGCAAAATAGCTTTCTGTTGACTTTTTATTATTAGGTTTGACCCGACATTTGACCAAGTTAGGGTGATAATCAGTAGGTGCCCTCTTAGGGGTTTATTACCTACATAATTACCAACTTATATCTACTTTTAATTTGACTAAAGACTGGACCATTAGTGATTAATCACTAAGTCAAACTTAATTAATTACGATAAGTTTGACTTTTGGTCATTAAACTAATTAAAACTAGAATTAGGAGGTTAAGGACACTTACAATGGTCCTTAGCACGAATTTGAGACTTAAGGAAGCTTGCTTGAAGACCAGAAAGCTCTAGAGAATGATTTAAAGTGAGCAAGAAAAATGGTTGCAACTTATGTTCTATATATAGTGAACTAGATGCAACAAGATCATCACACACAAGTCTACTAATGATCCCTGATGAATCCAAGTGTCCCCTATGCATGAAAAACCACTGGCCAAGCTCCCGAATTTGAAAACCATGCATGTAGGTCAGTGTAACCTGCTGTAATAGGCAGCTGTCCATTTTTACTGCCAGCGACAGCCTTACGGACTGTAAGTCCAAATTGATACGGTCCGCAACCGACCCTGATTTGAATTACCCAGTTACAGTCCTTGCGGGCCGTAAGCTTAAGCCCATACGGTCCGTATCCGTTGACCAGAAGACAAAAATTTTTAAACTTTTAGGCTTTGACCATGCAACCTTTTAAACTTCGAATCTTATGTCTTTTTCCAGAAGAGGGGACCATATAATCAGGCCTTGCATGCCCTTGCATGATGCCATGCACTTACAAGTTCTTGGACTTTATTGAAGGAGGTTTTTGCATGAAGTTTTGTCATAGAAACACATAGGATCCATTCATTGCAATTTGGATTATGCACTATCAGAAATAACCGGATTTGAATATATCTATCAGATGTTTATAAAACATATTAAGGTTTGGGATTAATAAATAGGTCACTCAGAGGTATTAATTAACATGTTGACACTTTTAATCCTACCATACATCTTTCAACTTGATCCGGGTTTATAACACGTTTACTTTTCATGACACATGTCTTTATTATATTGGTCGCGATTTTACGAGGTGTTACAGGACAGGGCTACTCTTCAACAGCTGAAGAAGTGTTTTCATGTACTGCATCTTGGTCTGTTCACGAGAGATCAGGTTTCTATAAATCCTGATGTTGATGCATTGAGTACTTCTGTGGAGTTCATGGCGATTGTCGGAGATAAACATTGATGGAGTTTAAAGCTAAAAGCACTAAATTTTAAGCTAAAAGCACTAAATTTTTGCTGTTAGGTTCGTAAATTTCTTGGTGTTGTTCTTAGATTTTAAATTTCGTTGTAATTTTAAGTTGAATAAGTATTATTATGTATATTTAATATCATCTGATTATTGCAGATGATGATGTTGTGTTTCATGCTGTAAAAACCAGGGAATTGTCAGATAATAGATTGCTTTGCCCGATTAGATTATGTGTTAAATTATAGTTCTTTAAGTCATTGTTTCGTTTTCTTGAATTCTATATAATTTTGTAAAGAAGTACAATAACAAATAGTGGTTTGAACATCTGTTTGTATTTTGGTCAATAGTTAATGGAAACCCATGTTAGGTTGAACATTGTTTTTAAGAGGAAAACAGTGTGAGAAGACAGTAGATCTTATTAACTTAAACATCTGTTCAGGGTTAAACAGATGTTTGGCCTTTTATATCAGAGGTTTGGACTTAAACAGTTGTTTGACCTTAAACAGATGTTTGGCCATAAACAGATGTTTGACCTTAAACATATGTTTTGCCTTAAACATATGTTTCGCCTTCTATATCAGATATTTGGAATTATACAGATGTTTGACCTTAAACAGATGTTTGGCCATAAACAGATGTTTGGCGTTAAACCAAACATTTGTTTAAGGTCAACATCTATTTGACTATTGGTCCCGTTGTGCTTTTGTTTGACCTCTAATATGGGTTCATGATCTAATCCGGTGATTTGAAGACATTGTTGTTTCATCTTTATACTAATAAATAAAAATCAATGACACTTTAATGATTATTAAGCTCCTTATTTTGATTATTTGGGTATAGTATTCTTGAAATTGGTCTTTTTTTTTTTTTTGCAAACAGATGTTTATGGGTAAACATTTGTTTAAGCTCAAACATTTGTTTAAGGCCAAACATCTGTTTATGGCTAAACTTCTGTTTATGGGCAAACATCTGTTTAAGCTCAGACCTTTGTTTATGTTAACAGTGTTTATATAGAACAGTGTTTTTCACATCAGTGTTTTATAGTCTGTTAGGTTGTTAGATGTCATCACCTCAGTGTTTTATATGTAACAATTTTTATGACATCAGTGTTTATATGTAACAGTATTTATCACAACAGTGTTTATATGTAACAGTATTTATCACATCACTTCAGTGGTTTGATCTGTACTATAAATTGAACAGTTGTTTCATTTTTATACTAATAAATAAAAATCAAGTACACTTGGATGATTATTAAGCTCCTCATTTTGATTGTTTGGGTATAGTATTCTTGAAATTGGTCTTTTTTTGCAAACAGATGTTTATGGGCAAACATTTGTTTAAGCTCGAACATTTGTTTAAGGCCAAACATCTGTTTATGGCCAAACTTCTGTTTATGGGAAAACATCTGTTTAAGGTCAAACTTCTGTTTAAGTCCAGACAACTGATATATAAGGCAAAACATTTGTTTAAGCCCCAACATCTGTTTAAAAGCCTGTTACAACCACTGTGTTGGTTCAAACATTTGATTGTTAAAAGTTATCCACTGCTGAAATACAACCCCTGTTTCTTCAATCTTCGTGTTGACCACTGACTGACCAAAAATCAGTGTTTAAAAAACTGTTGGGTATCCACTGATAGGCAAAAATAGCCACTGCTCACTTTTTTTATTGTTGACATTTATTGATATTGATTAGAAAAGTAATCATGACAATTGCTTTCAAATCAGATCAGTAATTACTGATAATATCAGTAATTTTGAAAATCAAAATATGCAAAATGGTAATTTAAAATTGACCTTCTCTTTTTTTTTTTCCTACTTTGCATATCATTTCTAATATTTAATAGTTTAATAGTTTAATAAAGCAGGATATAAGGATATACACTACTGTCGATTCCCAATAAACATCAGTTCCCAATAAACACCAGTTCCCAATAAATAAGATATAATTATCAGTTCCCACATTCAAAATTCAAACCATATATTCTAATCCTATAAATAAGATATAATTATCTGGTTTCACATTCAAATCTCGCTCGCTCATATATGTGAGCGTATCTCTCTATCTCAAATGCATCTTTCTCGTGATTCAGCCGCTAATCTCTGATTACACTTCATTGTTCCAATCTTTGTTGATTATGTTTACATGTTATCGTTCCAGTATCATTGTTCCAACATCGTCGTTTCAATGATGCTTCCCATCACACATCAACCTTTCAATATCGATGTTGCAGTATCATTGTTGCAACATCGTGAAAAGTTGCATCGTTTGATTTTTATTAAATCGAAAGTCAGGTTTTTATGCGTCAGGTTTGTCATTGGGATTTCTCCTTTTATAGAAAGTATAGATAGATTCGTCCAATATCGTGAAAAGTCAGATGTGCTACAACAGTTGAGAAGAGACCTTTGCATTTTAGGTTTGTTTCTTATTTGTGTTGTCAGTAATATAGAGTGCGGTGATAGAGACGTGCAGTTCATGGCGATGCTGAAGGACATACATCGAGAGGTTCAGCAATCGATGGAGTTGAAACTAAAGTTTCTTAATTCTTGCTGTTATTCTTAGATTTGAACTTTAATATTGTTCAGTATGTGATGTAATTATTGGACTTTTAGTTTTAAGGTTATGAATAAATGAATAAATTTTAATTTTATGAATCTATGTTGTGTTTTATTTTTACTTATTATTTAGTGTTTGAGTAAGTTTAGATTATGTTGATGTTGAATTGTGTCTGAACATCTGTTTGGTAGGTCAACAGAGGTTTAATAGTTTATCTCTCGAGACAAACCCTTATACAAATTTAAAGACGAACCACTGCCCAACAACAACAGCAGATATTCTACCTTTGTTTATGGTAACAGTGTTTATATGTAACAATATTTATCAACAGCACCAACTTCTTTTTAAGGTCAAACATTTGTTTAAGCGCAAACATCTGTTTATGTCCAAACATATGTTTAAGGTCAAATATTTGTTTAACTCCAAACAACTGATATAGAAGGTCAAACATCCTCAAATATCTGTTTAAGTCTGTTACAACCACTGTTTTGGTTCAAACATCTGATTGTTAAATGTTATCCACTGCTGAAAGACAACCTCTGTTTCTTCAATCTTCATGTTGACCACTGACTGACTAAACATCAGTTTTGCAATCACTGTTGGCTATCCACTGTTAGTTAAAAAATAGTTACTGTTCATATTTTTATTGTTGACATCCACTGATATTGACCATCATTGGTTTTCCTAAAAAACATCGACTGCTAACATTTGTATTGTTGATGTGGTTAATTAATTATAGAATAAAATTATCAAATAAAAACTAGAATTACAATGAAATTACAATTTTACCTAATCGTTACATTCTAATGAGATAAGAGTTCCTAGAATATTGTTTTGGTGATATAAATTAAAGTTAAAATAAAAAATAAAAAAAAACTGTTGAATACATATTGTTGCATATCAAATCAGTAATTAATGTTATTTTCTTAAGCTTTGGACATTGAAAATATGTAAAACGGGAATTTCAAATTGACGGTTATTTTCTCTTAATTAAAGTTAAAATAAAAATTAGAAATGTCATGATGACAATTGCTTTCAAATTAAATCAGTAATTACTGATTATATCAATAACTTTTGAAATTCAAAATATGCAAAATGGTAATTTAAAATTGACGTTCTCTCTCTTTTCCTACAAGCAGTAACTTTTTTTCTACAAACGCAACATAGATTCATAAGATTAAAATTTATTCATTTATTCATGACATTAAAAGTCCAAATATTACATAACATACTGAACAACTAAACTTTTAAATCTAACAATAACCGTAAGAATTAAGAAATGTCAGCTTCAACTCCATGGATTGCTGAAGCTCTCGATGTATGTCCTTCAGCATCGCCATGAACTCCACGTCTCTATCACCGCACTCTATATTGCTAACAACACAAAGCTCACGAACTGAAGCTGAAGGCATCCGCATAAGATTTCGGGAAACCTGCTCTCTCGTGAACAGGCCAACTTGCAATCCATCAAAACATTTCTTCAGCTCTTGAAGACTAGCCCTATCTTCATACACCTGTTCCACTATATGCTTCACAAAACACTGCTTTAAATCATCTGATTTTACAGAAGTGAATGATGCCATTTCAATAAACTATATTACTCGATTTTCTTGAAAGTATGATATTTTCGTAGGAAATCATGATGAAAAACATGTGAAGTGGCCATGAGTTTATATAAACATTTCAAAACAACAGTCTTTTAATGCAAAAACCTTTTCAAACCCCAACTTTCATGGGAAAACATTAAAATTAAATACCAAGAAACCCAAGGGACAAATTTTTGAAGTTCAAAGAACAAAAGCAGATTATCATAATTATAATTAACCTCTTCATTTACCATGTAGACCCGTTTTTAAACTCTATAAAAGACCGATAATTACTTTTGATTCAAAACATCAACAAATTGTCCTTCAAATCACTGTCTGTGAAAGATTGTTCCACATCAGAAAATCCAACAAATATCTAAATGGCAAACTTCAGCTTCTACCACTGGTCAGACACCTGCGATGTTAAAACCCAATTCTCGATGTGGTCACTCAAAGAAAAAAGAACAGACGAAGAACTAAACAGTAAAGTCGACATAATCAATGACACTAATTACAAGAAAACCTGGAACAGCATAACATTGCTTGATGAAGTCCTCCACTCTCCTCCATTAGATTTCCAGAAAAATGCAGAAGAGTTTCTCACACAACTTCTAAAACAGGATCAGAAAATCTGCAACATGCTAACTGACCTGAAAAACAAAAGAGAGCATGAAATCAAATGGAGAAAGGCCAGAGTCTACGAAATCCTAACAAGTGCTAACTATAGCGTGTAATAGTTCATAAATATTTCATTAAATTTCTATTTTTCTATGTAATAGTTTATTTTAATAATCTCAACACGCATCTTAACATATTCTAAAATGTCAATGTCAATAAAAACTCTCAACATTATCAACAGTTAATCAAAATAAGAAACAAGCCTAAAATGCAAAGGTCTCCTCTCAACTGTTGTATCACATCTAACTTTTCACGATATTCATTCACAATTTTATGATACTTCAATGTTTATTCATTCATGCTGTTTAATCTAACATTGGTTTCCATCCAACTGTTGACCAAAAGTCAAACAGATGTTCAAACCACTGATTATGTTATTCAAATTTATGTTGAATACTAAATGAGTTGTTGACCAAAACTGAAACAGATGTTCATCAAAAGTCAAACTGATGTTCACCAATAGTCAAACTGATGTTCACCAATAGTCAAACAGATGTTTGGTTTAAGACTAAACATCTGTTTATGGGCAATCATCTGTTTAGGGTCAAACATTTCTTAAAAGCCAAACATCTGTTTATGGCCAAACAACTATTTATGCCAAACATCTGTTTAAGGTTAAACATCTGTTTAACTCCAAACATCAGTGTTTGAATCATTATTGGCTATCCACTGATAGTTGGTTTAAAACCAAAAATCTGTTTATGGGCAATCATCTGTTTAAGGTCAAACATTTGTTTATGGCCAACCATCTGTTTATGGCTAAACATCTGTTTAAGGTCAAACATCTGTTTAAGTCCAAACAACTGATATAGAACGCCAAACATCTGTTTAAGCCCCAACATCTGTTTAAGTCTAAACAGATGTTTAAACATCTATTCAAAACACTGTTCAATCTAACATGGGTTTCCATCCAACTGTTGCCTAAAAGTCAAACAAATTTTCAAACCATTGATTGAGTTATTCAAATTTCTGTTGAATACTAAATGAGATGTTGACCAAAACTCAAACTGGTGTTGACCAAAATTCAAACAGATGTTGACGAAAACTAAATGGGATGATCCAAACCGGTTGTCAACCACTGTTTTGGTTCAAACATCTGATTGTTAAATGTTATCCACTGTTGAAAGACAACCTCTGTTTCTTCAATCTTCATGTTGACCTCTGTTCTGTTATATGCTGTCCACTGCTGATAGTCAACCTCTTTTCTCTCATTTCATTGTTCCATCAGTGGTTTCCTACCAACTGTCCTCCATTATCATCAGAGGTTGGCACGTGTACAGTACATAGCGGTCAGATCTTTTAGTAACCGCTACCACGCCAGCATTCACTTTTCCCCCTATAAAACCCTGATTAAAACCCCCAAACAGTGTTTTTACTGTCTAATCGAATTCAAAATTCCTTTCTCATAGCAGTTATCATCTATTTCTCTCAAAATCACTCATCCTCTTCATCGTCTTCTTCCTCTCGCAATCATACTCAAATCACGATGTCTCTCCCACTCAAATCCACACATAACTACTTGGGTCTACTTGAAAAACCCAGTCACACCGAAACCTTCAATTCCGTCATTGATGCTCTGTCGTCTTCAAAGTACAAAACTTTGTTGACTTGTGATGCTCCGATCTACATGGATACCCAACAAGGATTCTGGAAAAATGCTAAGTTGGAAACTAAGGATAAAAAGCCCTTAGCCATCAATTCTTCTATAAAGGGTGTTCCAGTCACAATAACACCTCAAATCATTTCGGAGGTTTTTGAACTCGATGATCTTCAAGGTAAAACATCTTTCCCTAAAACTGAGTATCAAACGTATTTCATTCAAAGGGGTTATGAAGAGGAAATGAAAAAATACACTTTAGAAAAAGGCAGTCTTCCTCCTGCCACAAGGTTTTTGTTTCATACCCTATTGATGTGTGTCTCAAACAAGACCACTGCTTTCAATGAAATCCCATTGAAGATTCAATATCTGGGTTATGCTATCTTACATGGTGAAAATTTTAACTATTCCTAGGAAATTTTCAATTATCTTGTTACAAATGTTAATAAAAAGGCATTTTTGCTCTTTCCAAGGTTTTTAAGTTACTATTTTAAAAAGAAATTTTCAAATGATAATGCCCATGTGCTTATCCAGGGCAATCCTTATTCAATAAAGAGCCTTACTTCTGAAACCTTTACAAGGCTATCAAAACTTTCCAAAACACAAGCAGAGGTTCTTGAGCAGACTTCAGCAGCTACCACTGCTCCTCAGGCACCCGCTGTTGAGCCCACTTCTCAAAGTGATCACAGCAGCAAAACAACTGTTGTGAAACCCCCACCTAAAATGACCAAAAGACCAAAACAGAAAAAATCACAAAAGCCCCCCAAACCCAAAACAAAGGTAACTCTGGAAGATGAGATCCCAGAGCAACTACCAGTGACAACACAAAAGTCACCAATAACCACTGCTGCTACTTCCTCACAGCAGTTGGAAGAAAGATCTCAACCTGAGCCTCAAACTCCTCCTGCTTCTTCTAAAAAAGAATAGGTTGTAAGAACAGGGACACCAAATTATGATGCTCTGGAATCACTTAATTCCATCATCTACAGCCCACTACCCGGTGCAAATTCACTTTCTACACCTATCCTCACTTCTCAAATTCCCCCACAAACAAAACTTTTGTTGGATGCAGTTGATTTAGCCTAGACACAAACCAGTTCTTCTCAAACACCTGTTAATGAGAATATACCTCAACAAGTGACTGGGCCTCCTGTCTCAATCATTGCTAACCCACCAACAACTGAGGAGGTTACACTGCAGGAAGTACAAGTACTTCCTGTCAGTAGTTCAAGTGGAGCAGCAACTACAGATGTTAGATCCACTGATCTACACCTGGCCAGTTGTTTCATCAATAAGACTCCGTTGAAGGCAATTTCCTCTCCAGCAACTCTGATATCCGCTGGTGTCTTTGTTGCAACCACTGGTTGTATTAAAAGGATCTCAATTGCTAAGGAAAGAAGTCCCCAGTACCAAGAAAAAGGGGCATCTATGGATGACTTTTGTGAAACTTTCCCTAAGTCAACTGCTGATACAACCACTGCCAGTGGGAAATCAGATGATCCCATTAACTTGGGTGATGGTTTAATGTACAAGGAATTGACGGAGAGGGTTGACAAATTGGACACATCTGTTGCAGATATTAAGTCAATACTGCAACAGTTGTTAGAAGCACAAAAGGCAACACCCACTGCTGCACCAGCTGCAACATCTGCTCCATCATCTGCTCCTACTCCCACTGAGCTTTGGAGTTTATTTCAACCTCTGCTTCAACAACAAAGGGCATATGCTGATCAGCAACATGAAATACAGGTTCAAAAGATCAGAAATATTATGGAAGCAAGGTTTAAAGATACCCAGGCAATCAAGGCCCATTTGCTAAACACCACTGGCACTGCTCCTCCCATAATAATATTTTTTGATAATCCTCCATCAGCTGATGCCAAAAAGGGGGAGAAAATGAAGCAGTTGAAGAAAAATGGATATGAAGATGGTCTGTACATTGCACCAGATAATTCAAGTATGCTTGCAGACATCCCTAAGCCAGATGGTACTAAAAAGGTTGATGTAACCACAAATGCCATTGCTGATGCAAAAGCAAGGGTAAAAATGGATATGGAGGCAAAGGATAAAGCATGGTTTGAACAGGAGAAAAGAGTTTTTATGGAGAAGGATGAGTAGGATGTTTCTGAGCCCAAGGATGGAGAAAATCCTGAGCCTAAAAGAAAACAGCCAACACAAATCCATACCATCCAGACCTACAAATCATACTCCCCAAACTTCCAAAAGCTGCACTCATCAACCTTCCAAACCAACAGATGTAAAAACACCTGTTGTATCAACAACTGTTGGTACTTCAGTGGTTTCAACATCTGTTACCCAAACAACTGCCACCACTACCACTTCAACACACACTACATCCACTGTCTTACCACCACCACCACCACCAAAAATCACATCACCACCAAAAACATCCTCATTACCACCAACACCTCCTGCCAAAAAACAGAAGACATCAGATGACACATCATCTGTTGTCATGACAACAGTGGTTGAAACACAAGTTGTTTCAACAACTGTTAGTCAGCCATCTACTACTCAAATCACCACCGCTCAACCTACCAAAACACCACCAACCTCTCCTAAACCCAAAAGGAGAAGGATGATACTCAATGATGACTTTTCACCACCTCCAACATCTTCACAACCATTGACACTTGTTACCATTCCAAACCCTGTTCCACTCTCTTCAACAGAAGCCTTTAATCCAAACGCTGCCATTACTCCTGCAGGTGTCCAGTATACATTAGATCTTCCAGCAGTTAGAGAGGAGATCAAATCCTTCTACTCTGAAGATGACCCTGCTAACAGGAGTTTGCCATCTCTTCAAGGATATCCTAGGCCTAATAACATAGAAGAATATTTGAAGTTAAAGGCTCAACAAGCAGATGATATATCCAAAAGAAATACAGAAGGAAAATCTGAGAAGGAGATTCAAAGATTCTATCAATACCTGCTCACTCAGGTCAGTACTTTGGAAAGGTTTTCAAAAAATCTCTGTCAGCAACTATCAGAAAGATGATGAAAGCACGAGAAAAGATTACGTTGAACACATCATCGTTTTCAAGAAATACAAGGCAGAAAAGGATCGATATAAAGAATGGACTATTAGTGAGCTCAAAGAGGAGTTAGAAAGAATTGAAAAGATGAACAAAGACAAAGTGAAACACACTCCACCTGTTTGGTCAAAGTACATGAAAAATGACCAGATAAGGTGTTAAAGCTGAAGAGAATGAAAGAAGAACTCATTACTGCTGATTTTGGGTCAAGGAATCAGGTCACAAGGTGGAAAGAAGGTAAAGTGTTGGCATCTTACGAAAAGCTGGAAGAACTAAGAAAGAAAAATCCTAATGTTCCTCAAAAGCATGTTTACCCTGAAGCAGTTGTTCCAGCTAAGCCATAAAAGCTACAAATCAGGAGATCCACTGCTCCACCTGCTGCCATCCTTTATCAAACAAGGAAACAAAAGCAGATGGATGCAGAAACATCAGCAGATAAAGCAGTAGGGGATTACCTTATAAAAGTAGGCCTTAAGCAGATGATAGCAGAAAAGATTCAATTGACAGAAACTACAAGTACTTCTCAACCAGTCATTACCAGGCCACGATCTCCAAACCCATCATCAATAAAACCTCTCCCAAGAAACCCACTGGATTCAAAAATACTAAATTGGAAATCTGACAAATAGACCTAGGTATTGACTTTGATCAAATCCAGTGGTGAAGTGAAGCAAATTTCAAGGGAACAAGCACTGGGCCTGGGTGTTGAAGATCTGCAAGATCTCCTTGATCTTAGACTGTGCAGGGATGAGGATGATACATATTCGTTGGATTTTGAATTAAAATTCAAAGGGAAAGTCAGGGAATTATTGATGAGACAATAAAGATCCACAATAATGAAGGCTTTTGGCATCATCTATTCCAGGGGGAGATTGTTGGGATTGAACCCTACAGAGGAACAGTTGATTAAAGCCAAAACTGGATCAGAGCAGTGGATCCAGAATAAACAGATGTTTGTATTCAATCTTTCCCCTTGACAGTTGCTCCAACATCTGATGTACTCAAAGTACTGCCCTTCTCAACAACTGCTGTTGGGATTGAACCCTATCAGAGGAACAGATAATTAAAGCCAAAACTGGTTCACAACAATGGATTCATCATAAGCAGTAGTTTACACCAGGCTTTCCCCTTGAAAGTGTTTATAGCATCTGATGTCCTCTATCCACTGTCCGTATACAACAGCTGTTGTCCTTCAAACTGCTGATGAAGCCCTAAAGACTGTTAAAGATTAAACACGGCTGGTTCAATCTGCTGATGCTATCTAAGTACTGCTGTTGATTAAAGAACTGCCCACTCAAGGACTGATCAACTTTGAGGAAAGCACTGATAGTCAAACATCAGTGCTTGGCACGCAATAATGGAAGGAGAAAGCAGTAGTTTAGTTTGTCACTTGTATTGTATAGAATCAGTGGTTAAGTTAATAGTGTTTGTAAAAGAACAGTGGTTAAAGGTTGTTAGGTTGTTAGATGTCACTTTTATGGTGACGTCAGCTTAGATGCTTCAGTGGTTTGTTTTGCCTATAAATGGAATAGTACCCTGTACTGTTACATTTGGTTGACTGAGTGAGTTTATCTCCTCCAATCCTTTCATATTGAGCGTTCAACCAGTGAGCATCATGCTGAGGGGGAGCTTTAGTATGTAAGCATATCTGTAATCGTTTCTGTATTGTAAATCTTTCGACTAATGAGAAACATGTGTTTACTAAAAACTATTTCCCTTTGATTGTGTTTACAAAGTTTGTTTTCAATTCTGCTGCATTAGATCTCTGTTTTACATTCATTCATTGTTCAAGTATTACAAACAAACACAATCATGAGGGCCTCCGATCCTAACAATTGGTATCAGAGCTTGGACAGTCAAATTCTCGATCTAACAATCAATTTGACATAACAGTTCAGCTCAAAATTCATTGATGCTAAGGTTGATCGTAGTCAGTTGAAAAACAGAGCAACGAATAATCACGTTCAAAGTTGTTATTCAAAAACTCTGTAAAACAACCAAGATGTCATAATACACACAAAATTCTCGTAATATACAATGTCATGCATGAATCACCAATAGTTCCAGATCTGAAATTCGTCTGGTGACTTTGGTTGGATTATTCTCTTTACAAAATCAATTTCAAATACGGTTATGAAGTTTGTGATGTTTCTATCATGTCTACTGCTAAGATGTTTACCTCTTGTCAACACTAATCCTTGTTTAAGCTAAAAACATTAGGATGTTTGTTAACATAAAAAGAGGGAAATTAAAACTTTAATTATTAGATCTTATGTATTGAATAACAGGTTGAGAATCCTCAAAAGACCAAATCAACTTTGTTAAAAATATGCTAAGAAAATCAGGTGTTAAAATAGTCCAAATCATATGTAATGTGAGATTTGACATAAGCATGTGCAAAAATTACCAAGTCTCTCTAAACATTGCTGTAAAATGATTCTGGTCTAAGTGTTCTTTCTATAAAAACCTCCTAGTGAGTATTTCAGTACTGACAGATGGGAAGGGTAAAATTGGAAAGAAGAAAAATTACAAAAACTCATAAGTGTGTTTATCTCAAAACTTTTGAAATAAAAAAGAAAAGAGCATAAATATAAAACACTTTAGAGTCCACAAATTGGGTTAACGATGGTCATCAAGCAACTGTGTGAATTCTTTAATACAGGGAAGTTCAGGTAACAAAAGTATCACCAGTAATTAAAACATACAAGAGGACTATTCAAAACTTTTCAAAATCATCACATGGTGATAAGGCTTTTAAAAGGCTTTCAAAACTATTGTGAACATGTCTCCTCATTTTTGCAATCAACTGACAAGGAAATGGTCCCAAACAGTGGCTAAAATGTATTTAAAACTACTCACCATTTTTCCTAAATTTGAGAATGATGTGATCATTATCTTATAACAAGTGATAATTGGAAATGTACCAGATCCTATTGATGCTGTTTTCAGAAAACCTTTAATTATTTTTCTTGAAAAGGTTTTTCTCAAATAAACAGGATATATTATTCTTTATTTTTTCTTAAGAGTGATATATTTTGTACTTTTACTTGTTTTTTATTGTAAAAGTTCAAACTCCTATCAGGATATAGAACCTTTTATTTTTGGTAATATATTTCCTTGGGAATGGATCAAAAGGAGAATGGTGTTTATATTTGAGTCATTTTATTCATAAACTTGGATAGGAAGTATGGTTGTCCAAAAGGTTGACCCTGCAGGTATCCCATAATCATCACTGGCAGATGCTGAATATGATATTGTGCTCTCAAAATTCAAAATCACCTTCATCATTAGAGCAGCAGTTGTCCAAACCAAGTTGTCAAAGCCGATCCACTGATGCACTAACAGTTGTTGACAAAGTAGCTTTCAAATCCTTACCATCACTTTACCCCTAGCTACTGTTGATAAAGATTCATCTAAAATGGATAAAAATCATCAGCTGTCAAAACTATCCATAATCAGACATCACTCTGTGAGGGATTGCTATGAAAAGGTTTGATTCTTCTGTCTCATGGTCCAACCTAAAGGTCAACTGAAAGATGTGCTAAGTTAAAGCATTTTTCCTTGAAAAGTTGATTTTTAGATCTGGATTGCTCAAAAAATGTTTTCAGAAAATCAAAAATTCATCCTTAAAAATAGCTAAAAATGAAAACCCTCATTAATCCTTAAAAGTCTGTCATAACCACTTTTTGGTTCAAACCTCTGTCTGTTAAAAGCTATCTACTGCTAAAAGTCAACCTATGTTACGTCATTACCATTGTTAAATATTGTTGTCAAAAATCAGTACTTTAATCCACTGACAAAGGCTATCCACTGATAGTTAAAGTCACCCACTGTTTTCATTTTCCCTTGTAAACCACTGATAATTGACCCATCAGTGGTTACCCAAACAACTGTCATCCATTTTCATCAGAGGTTGTCACGTGGACAGTATTTTAGCCGTCAGATCTTTGTAACCATTGCCATGTCAGCATACACTTTTTCAGTGTATAAAACCCTGATAAAAAACCCCAAATAGGGCTTTTACTGTCGAATCGAATTCAAAAGTCCTTTCTAAAAGCAGTTTTCCCCAAATACTTCCACAACCCTCATCATCTTCATTTCATCTTCGTCATCTCCGATTCAACCATGGTGAAAAAATCCAGTAAAACCACACAAAAGGATTCACCCAAAATTGAGATTCCGTTCAAATTTTCACACAATTACTTGGGTATCTTTGAAAAATCCAGTGAAACCAGAATATTTGATTCCATTATCGACACACTTTCATCTAAAAAGTACAAAACTTTGCTCACCTACGATGCAAATGTCTATCTTACTACTCAAAGGGAGTTCTGGAAAAATGCAACCCTCGAAAAGGTGGACAAAGAGGTCATAGCAATAAATTCTTCGATAAAAGATGTAAAATTTTCTATCACACCTCAAAGTATCTCTGAAGTTTTTAAACTCAACGATCATGAAGGTAAAAATTCTTTTCCAAAAATAGAGTATCAAAATGATATTCCGGAAAGAGGTTATGATGAACAAATGAAGAAAGATACTCTGCCGAGAGGCAGCTTTCCACCTGCCATGAGATTTTTATTTCATACTCTTCTTATGTGTGTTTCTAATAAGACCACATGGTTCAATGAAATTCCATTAAAAATCCAATACTTGGGGTATGCTATTTTGCAAAAAGAAAATATTAATTATTCCCAAGAGATTTTTAATGACTTGGTCAAAAACCTTGATAAAAAGGCTTTCTTATTATTCCCTAGGTTTTTGAGTTATTATTTTGAGAAAAAGTTTTCAAAAGAAAATGCCCATGTGCTTAAACTGGGTGCCCCTATTCAAATAAACAGTTTAACTGCAGAAACATTCACAAGAATGTTAAAACCTTCCAAAACACAAGCAGAAGTACCTGAGCAGACTTTAGCAGCAACCACTGCTCCTCAGGTATCTGATGTTGAGCCCACTGCTCCAGGTGATCATAGTAGCATACCCATTGCTATGAAACCCACACCTGCCATTACCAAAAAGCCTAAAAAGTGATCATCCAAAAAGCCCCCCAAACCCACTAAAAAGGCAACTCTGGAAGATGAGATCCCAGAGCCACTGCCAGTGACAACACAAATGTCACCAATAACCACTGCTGATACTTCCTCACAGCAGATGGAAGAAAGATCTCCACCCTTGCCTCAAACTCCTCCTGCATCTTCACAAAAAGATCAGGTTGTAAGCATAGGGACACCAAATTATGATGCTCTAGAATCACTTGATTCTATCATCCACAGCCCACTTCCCGGGGCAAATTTGCTTTCTACACCTATCCCCACCTCACAAATTCCACCATAAATAAAACCCTTGTTGGAAGCAGTTGATATTGGCCAGACACAAATCAGTTCTTCTCAATCACCTGTCAATGAGAATATACTTCAATAAGTGACTGAGTTCGGTGTTTCTATCACTGTTAACCCACCAACATCAAATGAGGAGGCTACACTGCTGGATTTACCTGTACTTCCTGTCAGTAGTTCAAGTGGAGCAGCAACTACAAGTGTTGGATCAACAGATCTACATTTGGCCAGTTGTTTCATCAATCAGACTCCCTTGAAGGCAATTCCTTCTATAGCACCTCTGATAACCACTAGTGAGTTTGTTTTGACCACTGGTACCATCAAAAGGTTATCAAGTGTTGAAGGAAGAAGACCCAGTACCAAGAATAAGGGGCATCAATGGGTGACTTTTGGGATTCGTTCCCTAAATCATACATTGATACAACCACTACCGGTGGGGAATTAGATGATCCCATTAAGATGGGTGATGATTTAAAATATCAGGAATTGACGGTTAGAATTGACAATCTTGATACATCTGTTGCTGAAATAAAAGATATGATGCAACAGTTGTTGAAGGCTCAAAAGGTCCCAACCACTACTGCTCCAGCTCAAGCATTTGCACCACAATATGCACCTGCTGCAAATGAGCTTTGGAATTTGTTCCAACCACTTCTCATCCATCAAAACCAAGTTGTTGATCAGAAACATG
The DNA here is from genome assembly GCA_030545235.1 of Helianthus tuberosus. Lineage (NCBI taxonomy): Eukaryota > Viridiplantae > Streptophyta > Magnoliopsida > Asterales > Asteraceae > Helianthus > Helianthus tuberosus. Next base: position 41,368 of record JARYGA010043109.1, read on the forward strand.
AAATACAGGTTCAAAAGATCAGAAATACTATGGAAGCAAGATTTAAAGATACTCAGGCAGATATCAAGGCAATAAAAGCTCATTTATTGAACACCACTGGCACCGCTCCTCCTACTGTTCTCTTCATTGATAACCCCCTCCAGATAATGCCAAATAGGGGGAGAAAATCAAGCAGGGGAAGAAGAAGGGAATTGAAGATGGCCTCTATATTGAACCAGAAAAAGAAAATATGACTAAAAACATTCCTTTGCCAGATGGTAGTAAAAAGATTGATGCTACAACAAATGCACTTGCTGAAGCAAAAGCAAGTGTAAAAAGGGATAGAGAGGCTAAGGATAAAGCCAGGTGGGAACAGGAGAAAAGAGCTTATATGGAGCTGAATGCACAGGGTACTTCTGAGCCAAAGGATGATGAAAATCCTAAGGATGGAAAGAAGAAGCCCACTAGACAAGTGAGGCAACCCAAATCCACACCATCCATACCCATAAAGCATGCCTCCAAACCACCTCCCAAAGGCTCCAAGCATCAAACCTCTACCCAAATAGCTGTTGTAACTCCTGTTGTATCAACAACTGTTGGTACATCAGTGGTTTCAGCAGTTGTTAAAACTAAAACCATCACTTCAACACACCCCACTTCAACACACACCACAACCACTGCCCTACCACCACCACCTAAGATCACTTCACCACCAAAAACCATCACTTCAATTACATCATCACCCACCAAATCACCACCTGCTGAAAAGCAGAAGACATCTACTGACACATCAGTAGCTGTAATGACAATAGAGGTTGAAACACCAGTTGTTTCAACAGCTGTTTGCCAGCCATCTACCACTGCCCTCACCATTTCAACAATCACCATATAACCCATTGACACATCACAACCAAAACCCCCTTCACCCAAAAAGCTTTACACAAGGAAAAGGAAATTTCAGGAGAATAATGATGATATACCAGCACCTATTCCTTTATCCTCCACACCTTACAATGTTATCAAACCACAACAATCCATTCCACCAACTCTAGTCAAACCAATAAACCCTGCTAATGTTGTATCCATTGCTGCAAGTTATCCACTGGAATTGGAAGCTGTAAAGGATGAGATGAGACAATTCTATACAGTGGATGATCCTTCAAAAAGAAGATTTCCTTCTCTCATGGTGAAGGGGTAAGGTCCCAAAAACCTCATAAAAAAGGATTTGAGACCATACCACAACCAATCTTTTTAGCCTTCCGACCTCGCGCGGCCGCGCATTGGTCTTACAAAGAAGGAGAAGTCAGCAATCAGTAATTTAGAGTCGCGCGCCCAAAGGATAACATGAATCCTTGCGCCTTCTCCCATTTAACAAAGGACCAAAAATCCTTCGTTCAATACTTCCGCCTAAATGTCCAGACTTGGATATTATTATACCCAGACTTGGGATTTATTTGTCTGTGTCCACACAACAAGGTGTCACACCAGATTACAACAGTAATCTTCTAGAAAGAAATACAATCGTGCACTACCCAGACGGTTATAACCGTCTGGACACGTGTCACCACCACAAGCAACCCTGAAATCACAACAAAGGCATGCAATTGGAGAGTAATCTCCACTTAATCACTTTCCACGTGGCAATCCCCCAGCCATTGATCAAACCACGATCCGTGTGCATTCACATCGGATCGAGGCAACTTAACAAAGGATCAAAGAACTTAACGGAAGAAAAGATAACCGCCACGGCGTTAATATATTCCGTCATCTTTTCAATAACAGATTTTCCCTCCCAAACTCCCGGCTATAAATAAGAGAACTGTTCAGGTATAAACTCAGATCACACTCACTTCTTAAATACTTATCTTCTCCGTTACCAATACTTATTCTCACGCCGGAGTCGGGTCAAGGAGAGAACCCCCTTCTCCCCTTGGCGAGGCTAACGGTGTTCTTTTTTGCAGAATCACCGGAGAAGAGATCCCGTTGCAACTGAATCAGCCGAGAGAGAGCTAACCCTTTTATGCGGATTCAAACCCCCTAACTATCTCGGTTCCGACCATTTAGTTAGTGTTTCTTCACATGGGCTTCAGGAATCCAGCAAATATGGATGAGTATCTAAAACTCAAAGCCAGGGAAGCTGATATAAGAGCTAGACTTGAATGTTAAGATCAAGGTGATAAAGTCATTTATGAAAGAATGGAATTTTTACTCACTAAGGTCAAACAAATGGAAGATTATGCAAGAGACCTAAGCAAAGATATGTCGAATCTGCCACCTGGAGCTGTCCTACAAAAGGAAATGAGAAAGGATTATCTTGCATTTATCATGAAAGAAAAATTTTATCCAGCTAAAGAAGAACAATTCAGTGAATGGCCACTCATTGCACTAAAGCAAGAAATAAACAGAATCAGGAGGATCAAGAATGATCCAGGTAAGAAAAAGACAGCTCCAAACTGGAGCAAATACAAAAAGTCCATTGATGATCTTACCTTGGAGTACAAAAAGAAGAAACAAGAGTTGGTGAATGCAAAGGTTGGAACTGCTAAAGCCATATCAAAATGGACAAATCAATATACAGATGAGGCTTATGAAAGGCTAAGGAAAAGAAGGATGACAGATCCTAACATCCCAAAGAGGCCTGACTACAAAAAGCCAAAACAGCAGATCAATACTTCTGAACCACTATTCACATCAGCAGATATCTCAGTCATTGAGCTAAATCAAAGGAAGAGACAAGAGCATATTGAAAAAGAAATTGCAGAAGATATAGCTGCAGCAAATGATATCATAAAAATGGCTTTCAAACAAATGTCTGCTGAAAATTCTGAACTAGCAAAAGCTCAGAGTACTACTCAACAAATTTTCACAAGGCCAAAATCTCCCAACTCATCTGTAAATAAACCTCTCCCAAGAAACCCATTGGGTTCAAAAATACTAAAATGGATGTCTGATTAAAAGACCCATGTATTGACACTGATCAGATCCAATGGAGAAGTAAAGCACATATCAAGGGAACAAGCACTGGGCCTGGGTGTTGAAGATCTACAAGATCTCCTTGAGCTTATACTGTGTAGGGATGAGGATGATACAAGTTTTATGGATTTTGAACTGCAATTTAAAGGACAAGTTAGGGAACTTCTGATGAGACAATAAAGATCCAGAATAATGAAGGGTTTTGGCATTATCTGTTCCAGGGGGAGATTGTTGGGATTGAACCCTATCAGAGGAACAGATAATTAAAGCCAAAACTGGTTCACAACAGTGGATTCATCATAAGCAGTAGTTTACACCAGGCTTTCCCCTTGAAAGTGTTTATAACATCTGATGTCCTCTATCCACTGTCCGTATACAACAGCTGCTGTCCTTCAAACTGCTGATGAAGCCCTAAAGACTGTTAAAGATTAAACACTGCTGGTTTAATCTGCTGATGCTATCTAAGTACTGCTATTGATTAAAGAACTGCCCACTCAAGGACTGATCAACTTTGAGGAAAGCACTGATAGTCAAACATCAGTGCTTGGCATGCAATAATGGAAGGAGAAAGCAATAGTTTAGTTTGTCACTTGTATTGTATAGAATCAGTGGTTAAGTTAACAGTGTTTGTATAAGAACAGTGGTTAAAGGTTGTTAGGTTGTTAGATGTCACTTTCATGGTGACGTCAGCTTAGATGCTTCAGTGGTTTGTTTTGCCTATAAATGGAACAGTACCCTGTACTGTTACATTTGGTTGACTGAGTGAGTTTATCTCCTCAAATCCTTTCATCTTGAGCGATCAACCAGTGAGCATCATGCTGAGGGGGAGCTTTAGTATGTAAGCATATCTGTAATCATTTCTGTATTGTAAATCTTTCGACTAATGAGAAACATGTGTTTACTAAAAACTATTTCCCTTTGATTGTGTTTACAAAGTTTGTTTTCAATTCCACTGCATTAGATCTCAGTTTTACATCCATTCATTGTTCAAGTATTATAAAGAAACACAATCATGAGGGCCTCCGATCCTAACAACTGCTGATCCTGTAAACAACTGTTAAGTCAAAGCACTGATGAAGCATAAAGATTGAAACTCAAACTACTGATGGTGAGTACAAATTATTTACTCGAACTCGGGCAAAATATCATGTTCTGATATCAGATACTATAACTATGAATTTTTTGATGGTGTTGTATATATATTTTTTTTAAATTATTAACTTGATGCTTTGTTGCTATATATGGCTAACATGATAAAACACTGTTATTAACACTTTATGTTTTATATATAGATGATATGGTGTTTGTTTTTGCTAATAGTAACTGCAATTAGTAGAAACTTGGTTTATTAATTGCAAATGTGACATTCTTCTGCATTTATGGGTTTATGAATTCAGAATAATGGATGGATATATATTACTGTATTTGGCATGATGATGTTGTGTTTCATGTTGTAAAAACCAAGGAATTGTCAGATAATAGATTGACTATTGGTCAACATCTGCTTGCCTTTTGGTCAACATCTGTTTGACTATTGGTCAACATTTGTTTGACTTTTGGTCAACATCTGTTTTAATTTTGGTCAACATCTTATTTTGTAAAGAAGTACAAAAACAAACATTTTTACAAAATCCAAATCACCCTATCATGTAAGTGCATTGAAGTGAAAGTTGAAATGATATTATTCATGTGGTCTTGATATGCTTTTGTTTGACCTCTAATATGAGTTCATGATCTAATCCGGTGATTTAAAGACATTGTTGTTGAATCGAATGAGATGGTTGATGTAATGTGGTCGTATTAATAACAAATAGTAATTAATATAACTAAGTTTCCTGAGCCCGGGAAGCAATCTCGGGTAAAAACCTAGTCACATAATATAAAC
>JARYGA010043110.1:0-12333 GCA_030545235.1 Helianthus tuberosus
TAAACTAAGCATCTTCAAACAAAGTTTCTTTGCGGAACTTGTTTGTTTATTGCTAGACTTTCAATTTTTTTTTTTTTGTTGATAAAGAAACGTCACAAGAAAACCGAGCTTTTTACTAAAATAAAGGGTTGAAAAGAAAAAGGTTTTGGTGGGTAAAGGGTGTTTTTTTTGGGGGGGTTTAGAAATGAAAAGGTTTAGGCTCAAAGGGGTTAACTAGGGGGAATTTTGGGTAGGTGAAAAAAGAAAATGAAAAATAATTGTATTGAAAGAAAAATGGGTTAGTCCTAATGCCTCAATCATTTACTTACTTGGGTTTAAGTTGGTAAGGACCGGGAATGTATCGTCGTGGCAAGTTCTAGAGTCGTAAGAACCAAGCGGCTATTCACACAAGAAACGAAAAATGAGCATTTAGTTTAAAGATGTATGCTTGTATGCTCAATAAAGCCTCAAAACTCACTTATTGTGGGAATGGGTTTATAATGTGATCAAGTATATATAATCAAATTTTAACTAGATTTGCCATGTCGTTTCATAATTTTCTTATGTTGATTCTTTTTATCATGACAATATCGGTTGTAAATTTGTAAAAATATAACCTTTTTAGAACTTGTTATTCCCAAATTAAACCAAGACAGGTAAAAAAATTAAAGTTTTTGAAAAATTTTGGGGTGATTAGCGGTTCCAATAGAGTTTTGTGTAAGGCTTGTTATTAGGACTTGCAAAATTCAAGGTTTTAGCATCCCCCCACACTTAAATTACACATTGTCCTCAATGTGTCCAAAAATAAGTTTTTAGGTTGATTGAATGTGAAAAAGGTGTTGAAAAACAAAGTTTTATGTTACTGGGCGTCTGGCTGAGCACGGCCCCATGCTGAACTTGTTGTAATGATGGAAAATTGTCGGGAGGCTCTGTTTTTGTGCATGGGGTGTGGGTTTAAAGTTCCCTTGGTAACCTCCACCTTTTCGTGTGTGTTCAACCATTACAACATCATCCAAACACCATTTAATACTTAAAAACCATCATTCATTAAAAACGACAATTACAAAGATCCTAAAAATTTAAAATAAAGATGATAAAATTGAAAAACTACAAAGATCCTAAGATATATAGGTCACAGAATGCAGGAAATCACTTAAGGAGTTCTACCCTTATTGTAGGAATGACAAAAATCCGGAAATAACTTGCTGGTACTTAAGGGTTTTGTAGAACTCAAAACCGGGGGATGTCTTTTAAATGTCGTTGAGCCATTCCTCTATCTCCTTAGGGAGAAAGAAGGCGGGCTCGTTTTCCACAATGTCTTGCGGAGGAGGTGCGACGGCTACCAGAACCCCATGTAGTATGTCTAGAGGAGGTTCCGGAGGCATGACATGTCACTCGGCTGGAATAATGACTTCCGGCACAACATTCCATCCCCTTTGTACGATGATTGGCACCATGGGAGGAGAAGCAAGAATATTTAACCTTTGGTGCAAAAGGTTGACTTCTCGAAGGCACCTCTCTAACCCTACCGACAAATGGTTAATACGGTCAATTAAGGCTTCCTCTACTCTTGTCATTTCATCAATGGCTTCTCGCAAGGCGTACACATAGTTGACCAAGGAGTCTTCCACCGAGATTCTTCTTCCCCGTCGATCGTTCCTTGATATGAGCTGAGGATGTTCTGCTATTCCTGCTCAACATTCTAAGAAAACAGGTCGAAAAGTTCAATTTAATGAAGCAGTAACTCCGGCCACGGCCCCGTGCTCGCTGAGCACGGCCCCGTGGCCACCAATCTGCAGATTTTTTAAACAAGGAATCTTAGTGTTTTAAATTACTTTTCTGACTTTTGAAACATTTCTGAGCAGAAATAACTTAAAACAGTGTTGTAAAACTTATTTTTGATAAGATTCCTTGATTAAAAACCTAACAAATATCACAATAAAGCTTGAAAACATGGAGATTTCAAGCTTTAATGGAGGTTTTGAGGAGTTTGTGAAGAAGAAGGCAAGAGAAAAAAGTAGTAAAGACAAGATGGTTGTTGAGAACCTTCTTTGAAATATACCTTATAGGGTATATGTGAAGATCCCACCAGATCTTTGTCTTTGGAGTAGGTCCAAATATGCAGGAATCTTGCTGCATTTACAAAAAAACGACAGCACGCTGACCACGGCCACGTGTTGGCTGGACACGGCCCCATAGTTAGACAAACTCTGACATATTTTGTCCGTATCTTAAACACGGGGCGTGTTGGCCTAGACACGATCCCGTGGTCAATTTTTAGGTGAGCACGGGGCGTGTTGACCTGGACACCGCCCCGTGGCTAGAGAGTCTGCTTTTTATTTTTAAGGAATTTGTCCAGATCGGGCGGTTCCTTACTGGACGGAACAACACCGAAGTGCCTGAGGTACCTTATTTGCCCAAGCTTTAGACAAGAACGCAAGAGGTTATCGGAAAGGGTAAAACCTAAACTAAATACCGGTGGGCGAAACCAACCTTTATTCCCGTTATCAGGGATTCGTTAAAGAAGGTATATGTCGAATCGCTCAGGTCTATGAACGCATCGGCGGAGACCGATGGAGAGTCCTTCATGGCACAATCGACACAGGGACGACTATCGCTCAAGTCCTCCCAAGAGTTAGAGGTGCTTTTGGGATCGACGATGTTGTTATATTCCGAATGCGATCTCAATAATTCTCCTTGATCGTCGTCTTGGGATGGAGGGAGAGATAGGGATCGTTTTTACTTTCGCCCATCTTAAGGTTATAAGACAATGATGGGTCTATATAGTGGGGAGTGTAATTTAAAAAATAACATTTTAAATTTCATGAGATCCACCACATACCATAAGAGGAGCGAAAGTAAAAATAATCAGTATCACTCATGCTTGTGTCAGAAATTACCAACCGTCGGGAACTTACGGTTCTTTTTTCAGTAACTGAAGTGTTGGTGCACTACGTCTGTCGACTACGTCTTGTATCGAGTCTCGGGTTAATTGCGGATCAGTTCAAGCATGATGTCATAATATTTAATGATGACATCATATTATGACATCATCATCTGCATCATGTCTACACAAGATGACAAATTAGAAGTGAAAAATTGGATTTCGTTCATGAGGTGATTTCGTAAATTAGTTAAAGTCTGATTTCGTCCATATGTACAATCTTAGGTGATTTCGCTCTTTAGTCATAACCTGATTTCGTTCATTAGTCAGTGTAGGTGATTTCGCTTTTGTGTCATGTCCGTATGAGCGAAATCAGCAATCTTATATATAGGGTCATTGGAGCGAAATCAGTAAGAAGTTCTAGGTGATTGTCTTCCGGTTAGCCACGAAGTGCTGCCGAAGTGTTGTCAAGTCTGTAATCGTTCGTATATCAATATAAACAACAGTTAAAGGTGAATGTTCGCTGAATTACACCGAAACACTTGTTTCCGCCTCTTGTTTTGGTGAAAAACTCTTCTTACCGACTCGTTCGGATCCGAAACCTATCCTACAAGTGGTATCAGAGCTCAGGAGGAAGAGTTCTATACGATTTCAGCCGATTATTCTGTTTCTACACCATTCTTTTTCGAAAATCAAATTTTTTTCCGGTCAGAATCGGTTCAATTTCACACACAGCACTCGTAATCACGTAATAATAAATCCTCGAAAGTTTCAAAGCTAAAATAGATCAAAAACTCATTATTTTTGAGGTCTCGCTTTTATGGACTCGTGAAAAAGTGACGTCATCAGCAGGTTTACTTGTGATTTCGCTCTTACGGTCATCGTTTAGTTGATTCCGCTCATTTGAACACTTCTGATTTCGCTTATCTGAACAAGCAGATTCCGCTTTTTGTGACACTTGAGGTCTCGCTTATTGTGACACTTAGAATTTTGTGTACATCGAGTTGCGTGAACCGTTTGAAAAGTTAATCAAGTTGTGTAAATCATTTTACAAGAGCATGTGATAGTTCTTTGATTTCGAGGTGTGAGTTTGTTGGAACTTGTGATATTAGTTTGTCGGCAATTTAAAAGTTGGTTCATGTGAATATATCGGGTCATGTGTTAAACATTAGAGTTGTTGATAAAAGTTTTGTAGATAAGTTCATGAGATTCGGCCCAATCATATTCATTTTAATTGAGGCCCAATCACAGTTCAAGAAATTCATGTGTGTATGTGATCTGAATTAAAAGTTGTCAGCCACTTGTTTGTTTGATAAGTCTTGCATGTGAATTGATAAGGATCATGTTGATGAAGTGTTTGTCTGCCACGTGATTGTTTGGCCCATGTGATAGATTATTATAAAGGTCCAATCAAAGAGTATTGAAAGATTAACTTGTCGGCACATTACATCATTACATGTGAACATTTCAGTTTTCTATATGTGTTGGTCCAATGAAAATTGAATGGTGAATTAAAGTTTGCGGCTCAATCAGATTAGTAGATAGGTTGGTTCAATCAGATTTAAGTAAAAAATTAATAGTAGTCGGCTGTTTGTTATTGATATCAAGTTCACCATCGTTGAAGGTTAAATCAGATTACTTGTAAAGGGTCCGGCCCATGTGAGCATATATTGTAGCAGCCCATTTGATGTATGTGTTGTGATTTTGTCGGGCCAAATTGTTTGAAAATTGTTTCTATTGATAATGTGTTTGTCAGCCCATGTTAATTAGTTTACATGTGAATTTCATGTAATTGAATTTTTCGTATTTTGTTCATCGGCCCAATCGTTACACGAGATACTCTTTGTAAAAAAAATATAATAAAAAATATATAATAGTTTGTTTGCATGTTCATGTGTTTGATCTTTAACTGCGGCCCAATTAACATTTTTGTTCATCAAGTCGCACATTGTCAGCTTGTTTGAACCTACAGGTCACGTGGTTTGAGTCGCGGTTTCTATCAGTTTGTACAAGTCTGAAGTTCAAAAGTTTCAAAGGGTCAAGTTGTTTGAAAACGATTTGGGTCATAGCAGTCCGCACAGTTGGTCAACGTTCAGTCCGCACAGAAAATTCACCAGTTCGAGTACCAGTCTTATTCAATTAATTGAAAAGCGTTTAAACTGATTGTGTTTTGTTTGTTTGTTGTCAGGTAATTGTCAGGTATTTTACAAGGTGATACAGCTTATTTGAAAATTCAAAACATGGAGAACGAGTTCTACAATGCTTTTGCTAGTCCAATTACAATCACTCAGAGTGCTTTGCATGAAAATGAAACCGGGACGTCTCAGAAACCACCAAACTTATGGATATTGATGATTACAATGCATGGTCCGAACGGTTTGGGAATTGGGTTGAAGCTTATCATTTGGATGCGTGGGAACACACTGAGGAACCTTATGTTAAACCCACAACAAATGGTGTGCAGCAAACAATTAGGGAAATGAGTACGGAAGATAAAAAGAAATATCGAGATGAGAAATTGATGGTGAGTCTGCTTCAGCAAGCGATAAAAGAAGATATCTTGATACTACTTCAACATGATGGAACTGCTTACTCAATCTGGACAGAATTGGAAGCAAATTTTGTTGGAAGTGATGATATGCTCAAAAACAAAATGTCTCTCATGAAGAAAGAATTTGATCTGTTCCGTGGTTTAAAATCTGAAAACACCAAGCAAATAATTGATAAATATTGTAACTTGGTGAGAAATATGACAAAACTTGGTATTAAAAAAGATACTGATGAATTGATTGAGAAACTTGCTGATGCACTACCACATGAGACTTGGGGAACGTTTCTGATGATGCTGAGATCCAACAGAAAAGATTATAAAAACATGACACTGGGAGACTTCATCAAACACCTGGAAGCTCAAGAGATGGAGCAAAGGAAGATAGCCAGGATGAAGAATTACGATGGAGAACAAGATATCAGCCTGTATTACAAAGGTGGTGTCAACGAAAAATCAAAATTTTCTCCAAAAATCGAAACTGCTTACAGTGCAAAAGATTCTTCGGAAAAGAAATCATCCCAGGGATCAAGCAGCACAAGATTTTCATCATTCGATCCAAACATTACTGCAACAAAGAACGTAAGAAAACTTCAGTGCAATATTGTTCTAAGTCTTGAAAATGATCAAGATTATACAGAAGAAGTTGCTAAAAATCAAATGTCATTGTTGGGAATGATTTTAGAATCATATAGTAGTTTTGTGGCGGGAAAGATCGGTAATCCAATGCTCACGAAAGAGGATTACGATCAAATCGATGCTGAGGAAATGGAATTAATGGACATTAAATGGTGTATGGCTAGTGTGTTGAGATGAGCTGAGAAGTTTAAACAAATTACGGGAAGAGATGATTTCCGTGATGCAAATGTTTCAACTTTAGGTTTTGATAAATCTAAAGTTACATGTTTTCGTTGCAGGGAAAAGGGGCATTTCAAGAGGGAGTGCAAAAATCGTGAAGCTACTGGAGCCCAGAATCCTTTTGGAAACAACGATTATCACAAAAAGGCGATTTATCATCAAGTCACACCACCAGCATTGCATCAGGCACAAACTGCACATGGAATGATGGAGATTAAAGATTCAAAGAAAGCTTGTCTGGGAAAGGATGGTAGATTCAGTTGGGATAAATACATTCCAACAAACAGCAAAGTGTGTTTGTCAGAACAAGATGATGAAAAACTAGCTGAAGGTTTCAGTTGGGATAATTTTTGCCCAGATCAAGAACTTATGGCCAAAGAGATGTCCAAAGATACTTCATCTGCTAAAGCTTTCATTGCAAATGCTTATGATTTGAAATGTGCTGAAAAGTGCAGAAAATTCATGGAAGCTGCTGAAGCAAGAAGAAGAAAGCTTAAAGAAGAGGAAGAAGAGGAAGAGAGATTAAAAGCTAAAGCTAAAGCTGAGAAAAAGAGAAGAGCTGAATTTTTACGATCAAACAGAACAGTCAAAGAGGTTCCTGAATTTGAAATCAAAGTTGATGCAGAACCTGTTCAAGTTCCTAAAAAGTGCATGAACTGTGATTCTTTAATCAAGCAGAACAATGAGTTGTTGCACAATATAAACAGATTGAAAGAATCCTATGATACAATGAACAGATAAATCAACAAGTATACTGATTCAAATGGTGAACAAGTTGTGGCAATGAATACGCTGAAGAAAGCATATCTGAGACAGCTGGATGATGTTAACTTTCACATAAAGAAGTGTGCTGATTTGGAGTTGAAGTTGGCAACACAAAAGATAGAAACTGAAAGAGTCAACAAGTTATTAGAAAGTTAATCATGTTCTACTTTTGTTGTTGACAGGATTTATCCAGTTATGGAAGAGTTGAAGACGTTTGAAGATGTGAAGACGTCCGAAGAAAAGAAATCTGTGACAAAAGATGAAGTGAAGATTTCTGGTAAGAAACCAAGTTTGGTCTACACTAGATGTCCGCCCCCGGTCGAAAATGGATTTTTACCTCGAAATCCAAATTCCGAAAGAGTCGAAAAGGCAATAAACTTACAATGGGAGTCTGGGTCGTCGGATAACTTGCCAGAAAATATTGATGTCACATACACGTCATCCGATACTGATCATGAGTCAAAGTTGATAAAAAGTGTGGTCGATCAGGTGTTAGATAAAGATGACATAGAGGAGTCAAAACCGGAGTCCAAATCCGAGTCAAAGTCTGAGTCCGATGCGTCAAAGTCAACAGTCAAAAAAGACAAACGGGTTTATGATAAAGAGTTTTTGATGACAAAATCTAATTTGAATGATGAATCGTTCAAAATGGCATATACTTTGAAAGATTCTGACAAATTATATTGTGATGAGATTTTTCCAATAAGAGGTGTTAAACCAGACATGATTAACAAGGTTTTCAAACTAACAGAAATTAATATTTCTGAAATAAAAGATGTAAATATTACTGATAAACCTAAACCTTACACCTCAAGAGTTCAACAACGTTTAAATAAGAAAAAGGGTTACAGTTCTGGTTCTGATTTTCAAAAGAAATCAAACCAAAATCGTAATTTCAAAAAAAAAGGATTAGGATGTATTCAACCGAAAAACTATAAAAATGAGAAAATTTATAAACCAAAAACTGTTTTTGTTTCAGGAACAAGTGCTGAGAAAGAATAAAAGAGTTCATTCTGGAAGCAAACAAATCAGGAATTCCTTGCCAAGAAGCAAGAAGAATTGAATAAGAATGTTGTTCCAAAGAAGATTGAAAAGAGAACATGTTTTCAGTGTAAAACAGTTGGTCATGTTGCTAGGGACTGTCCAAAGACATTCAAACCGAAACAGGAAGTCTCTGGTAAACTAAAAGATAAAGTGATCGAGAAAACTGAACTTTCAACCCGAAAGTTTACAGGCTTTGAAAATTCAACTTTTGAGAAAGGAGAATGTTCAAAGAGTGTTTTGAAAAGAAAAGAAAATGTAAAAAATCAAAAATGGGTTGTGAAAGGTTCAGGTAACAATTTTGGTGATGAATCTGATTCCACAAAATCAGAGGAGCCATGTGTTGAGAAAAGGGTTGAAAAATCAGTTCCAACTATGAACGATGAAAATTTTCCACCTTTGCGGGCTGAAAATTTTATGAAGAAAGTTGGAAAAGTTGAAATATCAAATCAATTTTATTCTGACAAGAAAAAATTTGATGTTGATAAGGCTTTCAATGGAACTGTGAAACATATTTTTGGCAAAATGGTGAATGGTAAGGCCAAAGGTGTTAAAGAATTTTACGCTGCTAAAAGAGGAGGAGTTCACATGTTCGCTGAAAGTAAAAAAGAAGAAACTGTTGTTTCACCCAAGGAAGGTCAGGCTTGGGTGGACATATTTTTCAAAGAATAAAAACCTGACTTGCCGGAGTTCCCAAGTTGGTAATCGTGGATCATGAATCGGCATCTTTCTTATGTTATTTGTGTTTGATAAGTGCAGGAATAGCCGGAACTCCCAGGTTGGTAAGTGAGGAGTAGGAATCGGCACTTTGAGAATTCAACCAACAGATGATGATTGGTTGAAAATGTTTGATTGGATTGATTTTACAAGTGGTAAATCAGGGACATTAAGTTGTATCTGATTTTCTACAAGTGGTTAAAAAAAACAATGTGATGAAACAAACCCCCAACTTTTCAAGTGGTAAAATCAAACTTATTTTCCGGAAAAACCATTTGATTAAAACAAACTTAAGTGTTTTGAAATCAGTGGGAAAATAGTTTGTTGTGAGGGGGAGTTCTGATTGTTTATGCCAAGTGGATGGCGAATTGAAGCAATTCGATATCGGTTGTCACTTTGTTGTACAGTTTGTTTTCAAATTTCCTAAAATGTGTTTGCATTTTAGGGGGAGTAAAAATTTTCAGAAAATCCAAAAACATTTGAAAATTTGAAAAAGTCAAAAACAGTAAAAATGAAAAATGAGTTTTTGTTGCATAAAAGAGGAAATGATAGTACATCAGTGGACTATCACAACACGCTAAAGAATTGGAAAGTTAAATGTGATAAACGATCTCACTGTGGATGTGTGAGTAGGTTTTTGCACATTTAGTAGATTGTGACGAGATATAAACCTAAATTTCAAACTTGCTTATATCGTGGGGAAACATCTCTCGGATATATGGGTAACCCCCGAAATCTTGTTTGAAAGGTCCCTATTTCTGAGATACTAGGTCTTTATACTCAGTGATATCTGGGGTATTATCCCGGGACTTATGATAATGCGGAAGCAATGGCCTAGTCCCCGGAGAATACTTTACGCTTGCTTGAAAAATTAGCGCAGCCCTCAGCAAAAATAGACAATAAAATTGCTAATTAATGCTGTTGTAAAAAAGATCCTCTAAAGGGGACCCACCTAAAGTCGAGCCGTCATCTCTCTGCTGAACGGAAGTTCTGACCTGAGCTCTCACGGTTTCGCAATCAACCCCTTACAGATATCATCTGTGGTATACTCACCTGTAAGACTGAATATTGGGATCTGGATACGGGAGTATATTCTGAGGTGGGACACGTGATTAAGTTTAAGTGCTTAAGACATTAATCTCATATCTCGAAACAGTTGAACTTTGTGTGAGAATTTAAGTGGACCAGTATACTGACAATCTAAGTGAATCGTTTAGAGCTTAAAATGAAATCAAGCTTAACGGTGTTGGTGATTGGTCTCAATAACTGATATGATCTTCTTGCACGAACTCACAAAAATATTGTTTGTAAATATTTCTTTACTGCATTTCTGTTTCATTAAAAAATCCAAAAAGATTTTAGTGTGTTTTAGCATAAAGTTTGTAAAATTCAAAAAGATTTTCGACAACTGATTTTGGAGAGCTGATTTTCAAAATTCCGAGTGTTAAACTTGATGAATAGGTTTGGGAGAGAGTGTTGAAGAAGTTTTTACAAGTGGTTTACAGAGAATAAATCATTTTTGAATATTTCATGTTAATAGTTTCTAAATTTGCAAAAGTTTAAAATTTGTGAAACTTATTTTTGGGTAGAGTTGTGCAGGTTAGCAGGTTCCGAAGCCTGAGTTTGTTGGAATGCCAGATTACGATTTAAGAACCTGTGGAAAGTGAATTCCAGACTACGATCCCAGCAGATTGAGAGGGGGAGTCTGAAGACACAATGATATTCAACATTTGAGAGAGAGGAGTTTGTTGATGATGAAGATAGAGATTGAGGATTCTTGAAATGACAAATACTTCAGAGGAAGATCAAAGACTGATAAAGATTGTAGGTTGACAATCGAAGACTCGACACTGAAGACTCCGTCAACATCCGAGGGGGAGTTTGTTGGTGCACTACGTCTGTCGACTACGTCTTGTATCGAGTCTCGGGTTAATTGCGGATCAGTTCAAGCATGATGTCATAATATTTAATGATGACATCATATTATGACATCATCATCTGCATCATGTCTACACAAGATGACAAATTAGAAGTGAAAAATTGGATTTCGTTCATGAGGTGATTTCGTAAATTAGTTAAAGTCTGATTTCGTCCATATGTACAATCTTAGGTGATTTCGCTCTTTAGTCATAACCTGATTTCGCTCATTAGTCAGTGTAGGTGATTTCGCTTTTGTGTCATGTCCGTATGAGCGAAATCAGCAATCTTATATATAGGGTCATTGGAGCGAAATCAGTAAGAAGTTCTAGGTGATTGTCTTCCGGTTAGCCACGAAGTGCTGCCGAAGTGTTGTCAGGTCTGTAATCGTTCGTATATCAATATAAACAACAGTTAAAGGTGAATGTTCGCTGAATTACACCGAAACACTTGTTTCCGCCTCTTGTTTTGGTGAAAAACTCTTCTTACTGACTCGTTCGGATCCGAAACCGACTCGTTCGGATCCGAAACCGATCCTACATGAAGCTTGGGCATGGGGGCGTGTTCAGTGGGCACGGCCTCGTGTTCAGCTACTGTCTGAATTAAAACAAGATTGCCAGTACCAAAGATTGGGCACAGGGGCGTGTTCAGCAGACACGGCGCCGTGCTGAAGTCTGCAGAAGCTGAAAAAATCTAGAAAAATCCTAAAAAAAGAAAAAAGATTAGGCAGTTGATTCCTAACTTTCTTAAAATCCTTGTGTCCCTGGCAACGGCACCAAAAACTTGATGCGTTTTGAGTGTGTTATGATTTTTATTAATATTTTAAGCCCATTTTACACATTAGTCAAGTTTTAAACTTATAAAACACGATATTCTACTAACACTAAACACACACATGGGCAAGTGCACCCATCGTGAGCGTAATATAGTGTTGGTTAGATACTGAGGTCGTATAAGGACACAAGAGCTTTTAGTACCGGTTTATCCTCAACGTCTAATCAAACTAAAAATTTTTTGAGAAAAGATTTTTAAACATAAAAACTAAAAACTAAAAACTAAAAATGCAGAAAATAAAAATAAAATAAAATCAGATAGACAAGATGAATCACTTGGATCCGACTCGCCTTTAATGTATCCTTTGATGATTTCCGCACTTTTGCACTTTTTAAGAGATTATCTTAGTTATAGTAGTAGGCCCCTCTTTTGAAGGTGACGTTATCCTCAACCCAGTGGTTTGAGTCAGCAAGGATACAATCCCAAAGGGTTGGAATATTGGAAGATAATTAATAAAGTTATTAATGCGTAAAGTGGTAGGCCCCTCTTTTGAAGGTGACGTTACCCTCGACTACAATCCCAAGTAGTCGGGTTAATGTATTAATAGTAGTTTACATATGAGGGGATCAAGCCATTCGCACCCCCGCCATCCAATACCAGTGGGTATTGAAAGAGGTCCTAGTAAGCTTGACCCAGGTCCTTGCAGGATCTATACACTGAATAAGGCGAGAACCTTACCAAACCATTCCCTTAACCCCCAACCAGGTAGCCAACATATCTCTATATAGACCGTAGAGATATGAATGGTGAAAATCTTTTACTTTATATAGACAGTAAAGTAATGCCAAGA